>JAGWEN010000337.1:0-117237 GCA_018703685.1 Orius laevigatus | reverse complement strand
TTCCATTGTCCTTAACAATCAGCTATGACTTAATAAGGGAGTCCCCTCTCGTCATTTGTTTGAGTCAATAAAGTCTTAATTCCTCATTACCCGGAGATTTCAATCTGATCATTAAACGGACGAAAAACCCTTTTCGAAAGGGGGAATATCAAAACAAATAGCCAAAGCCGATTATTCGATTTCAGAAACTGATTTCCGAAGCTTTCTTTCAAAGGAACGTCGAGCTCAGGAAAGGCGGACTTTGAAGAATGGCAATAAAAGCCGTAAATACACGGGAGGTATATATTCCCCGTCTTCTAATTAATGTTTCAAGACCGTTCTCGCTAATTGACAAAGTTAAGAAAAACGTCACGGACGGCAATAACAACGGTCGCTTCATGGATTCCCGGACGAGCACGTGAATCACATTGTCCTCTCTTAAATTCTTTTTTTATCACCTCCACTGGATCGGCCACTATGTTGATGAAGGAACATCCCGGAGACCATTACATCCTACCATCTCGACGTCCATTCTTCAGTACCGAGAACCTCTAATCACTTGGAGACGAGTTGGCAAAATGGAAATCTAGCGCTAAATCAAATTCCATCGGCAAACCATAGTGTTTGTATTGTAAATAACGAAGTCAGGAGCACCCTGTATGTCGGATCCAAAAGTTATCGATGCCAATCAATCCCTCGCTAAAATCCAATAGTCCAGTCAAACTAAGCCCGAAAAGGCCAAATAAAAGAAAAGGGTATTTTGTTTCTCTACGGAAATGTGTAAGGGTCCCATGATTAACCCAAAAAAAGTCCATAACCGAAACCCGTGCGCTTTGGCGTCAGGAAAGTTTTTAAGGTGATTTTTTTTCGTTTTTTCGCCAATATCTCGAAAACCGTAAATAGTAGGCGAAATAATTTTTAGTACAAAATTAAAGATAATTAAATTTTCTATAATTTTGAGCTAATATGATTTTTTCGTAGAACCAAACGTTTCTGAGCTACGAGGTCGCAAAAAACAGGGGTTTTCTATTTTGACCTCTAAAGGACAGAAGACGTCATCTAATCAAAAAAGTGGACTTAATAAAGGTTGTAGAGAATTTAATTACCTTTTGAAAACAACTCTCAAAAAGCAATTAACGATCAATAGGCAGGGGTGGGGGTAAATTTCAAAAAATTTCAAAACAAATTTCATTCAAAAATTGAAATTTCAAAAAAATTTATAAAAACAAAATTAAAGCTTATAAAATTTTCTACAGATTTGATTTACTAAGATTTTTTGTAGGACCGAAGGTTTCTGAACTACGAGGTGACAAAAAAGCGGGATTTTCGAGTTTTTGCTATAAAAAAGTAAGATTTTAGAAAAGTCGGAAAAAAGCAAGGAAGGCGTTTTCTAATCAAAAAAGCATGCTAAGTAAACATTGTAGAGAATTAAATTTATATTTAAAATCAACTATCGACAATCAATTAAAAATCAATCAATCAGGTAGGGGTGGGGGTAAATTTTAAAAATACATTTTTTACTCCAAAAGGACCTGTCGCCTCGTAGCTCAGATACGTTTGGTCCTACAAAAAATCTTAGTAAATCAAATTTGTAGCAAATTTTATAAACCTTAATTTTGCTATTCATTTTTTTTGAAATTTCAATTTTTGAATGAAATTTTTTTTTTTGAAATATTTTGAAATTTACCCCCACCCCCGACTTTTGACCGTTAATTTTTTTTAGGGTTGTTTCTTAAAGTTAATTAAATTCTCTACAACTTTTATTAAGTACACTTTTTTGATTAGATGACGTCTTCTGTCCTTCAGAGGTCAAAATAGAAAACCATGGTTTTTTTGCAACCTCGTAGCTCCGATATGTTGTGTCCTATGTGTCCTACAAAAAAATCATATCAGCTCAAAATTATAGGAAATTTAATTATCTTTAATTTTGTACTAAAAATGTTTTCGCCTACGACCTACGGATTTCGAGATATTAGGAAAAAAACGAAGAAAATCGCATTAAAAACGCTCTAGCATCCAATGCGCACGGGTTTCGGTTATGGACTTTTTTTCTTTGGTCAATCAGGGGACCAACCCCTACACATTTCCGTGGATAAACAAAATACCTTATTTTTTTTTCAAACCCAGGCTTAGTTTGACAGGACTACAAGGGGAGTTTACTTGGATACTCGTTAGGATTGAAGTTTAAGCCCACGCAAGTGCTTTGATTTACTTAAGAATTTTGATTTTTGATGTTTTGCCGGCATTTTTTTTGAATTCTTGTTTCTGAATCAAAGTTATTTGAGGCCATAACCTATCCAAAAATATGATTTCAACTAAAGAAGTTTATATTTTGAAATCTTAACATTAGTAGCTATAAATTATAAGTTCTCATTTAAGGCTGGGAATTTAGGCTGTAATTATCCTCTGCGTGACTCTTCTGAGTAGCCACGTATGTAATTTTTAAGTTTATTGTTCTTTGAACTATAAAAAAAAAAGTAGCGAGCGAAAGGTTGCAAGAGAGCTGAAGTTAAAAAAACAAGTGCGTGTTTCCTGATGGGTATTTCGTTTCGAAAAGAGGAAAAGGGGAGGGTTTTACCCAAGTTTTTAGAGTTGGGGGTTGTGAGGGGTCAGGAAATTACTTCAAGTGACTCGATAGCCCACCCTTTCACTCCCTTTTCCGTTTCCAACAAATAACCGAGGCTACAAACCTTATGAGAATAGAACTTCATCTTTCTCAATTTGTATTTTTCCCCTCGAATATTTTCATATGTGAATTGTAGATTTAAAGGGCGGGGACAATGAGTAAAAAAATCGAAAACGTTAAAAATTTGGGGAAGCTCGCGAAGGGTAAGAAGAATTCGGATTACGTTTCGACTTATAGTTCCGCCTATAATACGAAGCACGTGAAATGTAAAGGAAAAGTTGAATTTTTGACGCCAAATTTTTACGCTCCGAAATCCTACAAGCCGTCGAAAGAGAAGCCGTCAGAATCTGGATTTTGGCCATACAGCGGCATTCCTTCGAAAGCGAAGTCGTTATACAGCTCCGAGTTTACGCCCAAAATGGTCACCTCACCTGGCAAGAAACAATGTCCCTTTCCCAAGATCAGAGGGACTAAAATTATTGGAGGAAAATTGATCAACAAATAAACTTTTTTTTGTTATAGTCAAGTTAGCATACTGATTTCTCGCTATATTTTCAGTTACACAGAAAAAAAAGAGGACAAAACCCTTCTCAACGATGCCCCCAGATCAGCAATCGCGAGAAATTTATGTGATCCACAACTGCATTTATACCGAGGTCTTCCCCAGAGTTGGGACCGGGCTGGGGAGTTTAAGCTCTTTGTGAGGCTCTTTGTATGGCTAACGATGGAAAATGGATTTAAGATGATTGACCAATATAAAGTACAAAATTGCACATATCGCAAGTGCCCTTACTTGTCTCTCTAATCTGACAGCAACTAACAGTCTTGGGTGGCCTCTAAATCCATCCTTAGGTAAGGCCTACATCTACCCTTAGCTCGCCTCTACATCCATTCACCGCCAAGTCCTTAGAGCATTCGACTCAGCGTCCCAACTCCTAGACGCTATGCCATTCCAACCCCTCGAGGCTACGGTTAGACGGTCAACGCCTCGCAGTTTGAGTGTCTTGCACCATCTCAAGGTCTTCGATTTCGAGGAGCTCTCCACTTGGTATCTCAAGAAATCTAATTTCTACCCAGGAAAGCAAATAAGGTTATAAACGCCTCAACATCAACCCGTGATAGAATGAAAGAACGCGCTCGGATAACCTAAAGTGAGTTCTTTGTGATCAATTAATCGAAAAGAAGGCTTTAGACCTTCTAGGGAGTAAAAATTGAGTTTACTCAATCGAAGTGGAAGCTCCGATTGAATATCTCGACCGGTGCCATTGGAAGCTCGCCTAATAAGAGGAGAGATCTCCTAATGGTAAAGGCCGGTCCGTACGAGAGGCGAGGCAAATTACCCTCCTCGCATTCCCGACGAGAGAGAAGCCGTCCATCTTTTTCAATCACGTACGGGCCCTAAAGTTTTATTGTCATTTGCGCAAGAGAGGCGGCCCCGTTGGAAAGTACCGTCCGGTAGCCATCGTCGCAGTTCTTTTCTTTCTTTTTTTATTGTCTTGTTTACTACCTCTCGTAACTGTTCTGTATGAAGACGAGGAAAAACAATTTAAATTGATTGGATCCCCTACTCCGCTATCACTTTTTTTTTCTCTCTGGACTTTTTGTCCACTCGTCCTGACACTACATCATTAGGGTTTAAAATTGCAAAAGGTTCACTATTTTTTGATTTCATCTTCTTTTGGATCATAAGGGTATTCTAAATCCAAGTTTGCGAGACCTCCTCTCCTGTGCTTCGTCCGCCATTTTGAAAAAACCGGCCAAATTTTGCACTTTTTTCAGTTTTTGATCTCTTACTCAAAAACAATGCATTTTAGCGACTTAAACACGAAGTAAAAAAAGAAAGATTTTTAAATTTTGCGTCAAATGAGCTTTTGAAAGCCAAAATCGGTCTAGCCGTTCAGGAGATATCGATGTTTAAAAAATGAAATTTTTTAGGGCCGGTTTTTGATACCTAGTTTTTAATAAAATTGCTCACTGTACTATAAATTTATGGCTCACGCGAGAGAACGCAAACAAATTTACTCGTTTTTTAGCGAAGTTGTTGTAATAATGACCATTACAGAGAAATTTTTATCAAAAACCGGCCAAAACTTCAAAAGGTCATTTTTGAACATCGATATCTCCTGAACGGCTTGACCGATTTTGACTTTCGAAAGCTCATTTGACGTAGAATTTAATACTCTTTCTTTTCTTAGTTCGTGTTTAAGTCGCTAAAATGCATTGTTTTCGTGCTAGAGACCAAAAACTGAAAACAGTTCCGGCTTTCAAAAAATGGAGGGCGAAGCACAAGAAGGGGGTCCCGCGAACTTGGATTTAGAACTACCTTATGCTCCTAAAAAAAAAAAAAATTAAAAAAATTTAAAAAAAAAAAAAAAAACAAGTGCACCTTTTTCAATTTGGGGCCCTCTTTTCACCTAATTTTCTTGGACTATCTTTCTCCTTTGTCACTTTTTTATTCTCAGGCCTTTTTTAAATCCCTGTCCACTCGAGTCCTGACACTACATCATTAGGGTTTAAAATTGCAAAAAGTGCTCTATTTTATGATTTCATCTTCTTATGGATCATAAGGGTATTCTAAATCCAAGTTTACGGGACCCAGGACCCTCCTCTAATTTGATCAAAAATCGGCCCTAAAAATAGCTCATTTTTTTAACATCGATATCTCCTGAACGGCTGGACCGACTTTGGCTTTCAAAAGCTCATTTGACACAGAATTAAAAAATCTTTCTTTTTTTACTTCGTGTTTAAGTCGCTAAAATGCATTGTTTTCGTGATAGAGACTAAAAACTGAAAAAAGTTCCAAATTTGTCCGGTTTTTTCAAAATGGCGGACGAAGCACAAGAAGGGGGGTCCAGCAAACTTGGATTTAGAACTACCTTAGTTCCCTAAACAATATAAAATCAAAAAAACTACAAGTGCACCTTTTGCAATTTGGGGCCCTTTTTTCACCTAATTCTCTTGGACTATCTTTCTCCGTTATCATTTTTTTATTCTCAGGCCTTTTTTAAATCCCTGTCCACTCGATTCCTGACACTACATCATCGTCTTTTACCGAATTGACATTTTATTTCCTGAAATGACAACTTCGGACCCTAAATTAAAATCAATTTATTGTTAAAACACGTAAAATAGGTAAAATTAGGAAATTACGATTGGAAGATACGCTCAAATGTCAACGTGTATCCCTCAAATGTCAAAAAGCCAACTTTTAATTGAAAACTCCTCCCGTATTGACAAATCACGTTATCTCGACTTTTTTTGTCGTTCTTGTTCCAAAACCTGTTTACAATAGAATTTCCAAACGTCAAAAACCGCTATCGGCTTATCGATGCATTTTTGGACAATTAGAATGAACGGAACTGCCAAAAATGTCATAAACTTTGAACTTTTATCAGAAAAGGGGAGAAAAAAAAATTTAAAATATGAGACAGTCCACCGCAAGGTCCAGTGAATAAATCATCCCTTTTCTTTTGAAAAGAAAATTAGCCTTCGAGGCCGAAAAATCCCATTGAGTCCGAACATTTTTTTCCCCTCTGTCCTTTGTAAACGTAGCCGTGGGAATTTTGAATGATTCTTCCCATTAATGGTCGGGGTCATTCAGTCCGAAGTCAGCCAGGCACAAGCCATCGGATTAACCAGCACCTGTACCAGAAAAAAACTCCACAATCTTTGCCTTTTACTAATTTTCCGTGGGAGGAGACTTAAAAACGCATTAAAATATTCAATTATACTCGTTCACGAGGCGATATATCAACCGGTACCTAAATGGTGTTGTGAGGGTGATTTATCTTAAGATTTAACTCCCTTGGCTTTAGATAGGAGATTAATATCCATTGTAATATCTAAAATATCGCGAGAGGGGGCCACAGTGGGATGGTCCTCTTAATATTCAATTTCGTTCAATTTTTTTTCTCCAATCGTAAAACTGTTTCGAAAGACTCGACGAAAGGCGAAAGAAGTCCAATTTATTATCTTTAGATTTACATAATCTTTTCTTTTTTTATAAAGGGCGATTACGATTTCTTAAGGTTTTAGGCTTTTTGTACAGGACGATGCTGTTTTCTTTAGATTTTAAGCATTTTTTATACAGGAAGATTTCAGTTTCTTAAGATTTTGGGTTTTTATACTGGACGAGTTCCTTTTCTTTAGATTTTAGGCTTCTCTATACACAACGATTTCGTTTTCTTTAGATTTTAATCCTTTTTATTCAGGATGATTTAAATTTATTTAGATTTTAAGCCTTTTTATACAGGGAGATTTCATTTTCTTAAGAATTTTTTTGCATAGGACGATGACTTTTTTATTTTTTTATTTTTTATTTTTTTATACTGGACAAGACGTTCCTGTTCTTTAGATTTCAGGCTTCTTTATACGCAAAAATTCCGTTTTCTTTAGATTTTTAACTTTTTATTAGGGTTGACTTAAATTTATTTAGATTTTAAGCATTTTTATAAAGGACGATTACGATTTCTTATTGTTTTAAGCTTTTTAAACAGGACGACACTGTTTTCTTTAGATTTAAAGCCTTTTTTATTTATGATTGTTCAGTGGCGGCTCGTACCCTGATCCTCAGGGAGTGCACAGATAATAAAGAATACTAAAAAAGGTTGTTGGAGGGAGAGGGGCAGTGGGATCATGAGCTTTTCTTAGCCTTTTCCGATGTACTATTAGATTTGAATTTTCTTCTCGATTGTCAGTCGAGAAGAATTCTTGATAATGTAACTCACCGAATTGTTCATGGCCACTTTGTAAACGTCAATATTAAAAGAAAAACGAAGAGTAAAATCACAATAAACACTTCACTAAAAGAAAACAATGTTAGAACCTTCAACAAAGGTGGAGGACAAATTCGAAACTCGAAAGTGCCCCGAATCAGCGCACCTGGCGGAGGAGCAGTACACTTCCAGTGTTCCTTGCTGAGTTATCCCTCGACCCTGATTGGCCAATTCAATAGCCCCACCCACTATTTTAGCGTAAAACTCATTCAACTCATTCATAAAACTCATTCATAGGGATCGGATCGGAGCACATCAACTTTGTGCACCACGAGATGTCCCATGGGTTATAAGACGGTGTTTATAAGATGTAAGAACGATAAGAAGGACAACCCCATCGATGTTTACGTTTACCCATGTTGTTTCCCGTTCCCGCATAGATTTGAATTTAAAATTCCAATTAAAATTTTAAATTTAACTGTGGAAAAAATAATAATTACTGAAATTCAATTGAAGCTGGGAGTGCACTTGCTCCTGTGCTCCTATGACGAGCCGCCACTCTTACCGCCACTATATACACAATTAAATTGTTGTATATAGAAAAGCCTAAAATCTAAAGAAAAGGATCTCGTCCTGTAGAAAAAGCCGAAAATCTTAAGAAAATGCTAACGTCCTGTACAAAAAGCCAAGAATCTGAAAAAAACGAAGTCTTCCTGTATAAAAAAAAATTATACAGGAAGGCTTTTTATACAGGACGAGTTCCTTTTCTTTAGATTTTAGGCCTTTTTATATAGAAAGATATAATTTTCTTAAGGTTTTCGGCTTTTTATACAGGACGAGGTCCTTTTCTTTAGATTTTAGGCTTTTCTATTAACAGCAATTTCTTTTTTTTTCTTTAGATTTTAAACCTTTTTATTAAGGATGATTTAAATTTCTTTAGATTTTAAGCCTTTTTATACAGGACGATTACGATTTCTTAGGGTTTTAAGCTTTTTATACAGACATTGTTTTCTTTAGATTTTAAGCCTCTTTTTATACAGGACGACTTCATTTTCTTAAGATTTTCGGCTGTTTATACTGGACGAGTTCCTTTCTCTTCTTTGATTTTAGCCTTTTATACAGAACGATTACGATTTCTTAGGGTTTTAAGATTTTTATACAGACATTGTTTTCTTTAGATTTTAAGCCTCTTTTTATACAGGACGACTTAATTTTCTTAAGATTTTCGGCTGTTTATACTGGAAGAGTTCCTTTTCTTTAGATTTTAGGCCTTTTTATACCGGACGATTTCATTTTCTTGAGAATTTAAGCTTTTTGCACTTATTTTGCATTTATTTGTCTTTAGTTTTTAGGCCTTTTTAAACATGTCGATTTCTTTTTCTTCAGATTTTAGGCCTATTTATACAGGACGATGACGTTTTCTTTCGATTTTGAGGTGCTTTATTCTAGAATTGATGTTTTTGTTGGATTTTAAGCCTTTTTAAGTAGCTAGATGATGCTTTGTTTACATTTTAAACCTTAAAACATAGGTAAATAGCTTTTTTCCCCCATTGATTTCAAGAAGTTACGATACCTAACTTATAAATACATACATAAAATAAAAAGAAAGAAATGCACTATTTTTACGACCGAGAAAAAGGAAATTGCGATCGATCAACAGTTTAGCAACTTGGAGATACGTTCGAATAGCACAATATCTGTCCCAAATAGGAAAATAATGTCCATCAAACCTTTTGCGAGCGATAAGAAAAGTACCGGAGCTTTTTTCCTCCGCATCGTTCCCGATCGTTGATCTTTCCAAACATTATAGAACTTAATTTTTTTGTTATAAAAGCATCTTCTTTGAATTGGTCAATATAAAAGTCATAATTCACGTGATAAAAGAGGACTTTTTTTTCCGGGTTGACAATACGGGGCAGGTGACGCGTTTTTCTTACCTGAGCTTTCGGGATTCGAGAGGCCAAACTAATTTCATACAATCATTTTATAGTCCTCTTCCTTTTGTCGCCCATTGATTTATATTTTGTATCCCGTGAGAAATACAACTCTTGAAGTTTTCGATGATGAATCGTCTTCAGAGTAGACTTGAATGAAAAACTTTTTTTTCTTTCTCCTTTTAAATATTTTTTTGTGCTTTTTTACTATAATGGCCCAATCAACAACCACTTGAATGCGTTCATCATTTTTATTACCTTTTTTTACGACATGGGGGAGTCACAAAATGTGTCAGAGCAAGACGATGATGAACTACGAAGCTTCAAAAAACGAGACAAAAACATTCTCAGCAGATGAACATGTCCAATTCTGAGCCACTTTTAGCTTAAATTGCTCAGATCTTTCTTCACTTGAATTCTGTAAATTTCAATTAATTATGTATTTTTACATTTGAAGCCTAAAATACAGAATTTGACTTGAAATGTTAATAAAGTATGAAATTAAAGCTAAAACTGTGTTATTTCCTATGTAAGACTAATATTGTTTTGATCCAGGTGGAGGTTTCTTTCTTATCTTATCAACTCGCTTGCTATGACCTAAAATAATGCTTGGGTTGTTGAGTTAAATGAGACAATCAATTGAAAAGTGGACATTTTTTTTCCTCTTTCTCGGTTTTATCTCTTTAAAAACGGCGATCCCGAGAACCGATTCAATTAACAGGCCAATTATAACAGTTTATAATTGGCGGTGTGTATTGGAGAGTATCCAGGAGTCGATACAATTATAGGCGGCCACCAATTAGTTCGACACTCGCGCCAATTAGGGGAGGGGGATCCCTTCTTCGTCCCCTTTCCAGAAAGGAGGGAAAAGCCTTCGGCGACGCCAATTAATTATACTTAATTGGTCATTGTCCTTAGAGTTCAACTATAAATCGGGATCGACATTTTTTTCCCCTCCCTTTCCCCGCTTAACCCTTTTTTTCTTCTTTCGAGCCGGGTTCCATCTTCTTTTTACCAGACTTGGATATATTTTAATTGATCTGGGAGAAATCGGCAAAGTGCGACAAGGTCTCAAGGCCTTTTTTAGCTTTAGACGATTAATATCTGTGGTTGGTTCCCTTTAAAGGACGGCCGAGATAAAAAAAACAAGAAGAAAAAACCTCGCTGAGGAATTAAAAGTGGGATTTTCTTCACAATATGATTTGTCCAACCAACTTTACTAGATAATTGTAAAAAAAATCTGGTATAAGAGGGACCCCATTTGCTAGGTCTTGCTGAAAAATTCATCTCCACAAACACCAATACCCCTCTATCCCCCACCATCCCATCTCAGAAGCCTACCCCCACCTCCCCGAAAACCCCTCTTCCTAAAAACCTTCTCTTCTATCACCTCTCCTACTCTCCTCGACCCCTAACACCATGGATAGTATAAGATGAAAGTTCGAGTTATGGGGTTTCCTCCTCTATCACTTGAGTGTTTGTGGAGAGGTCTGTAGAGCCACGAATTTCGGGAAAGTTCGAGTTATGGGCTGCCTCCATACGAGCATTATGGTGTTTGTGGAGAGGTCTGTAGAGCCACGAATTCTGGGAAAGTTCGAGTTATGGGCTGCCTCCATTATGGTGTTTGTGGAGAGGTCTGTAGAGCCACGAATTTCGGGAAAGTTCGAGTTCTGGGGTTTCTCCATGCAAGCACTTTAGTATTTGTGGAGAGGTCTGTAGAGCCACGAATTTCGGGAAAGTTCGAGTTATGGGCTGCCTCCATTATGGTGTTTGTGGAGAGGTCTGTAGAACCACGAATTTTGGGAAAGTTCGAGTTATGGGCTGCCTCCATTATGGTGTTTGTGGAGAGGTCTGTAGAACCACGAATTTTGGGAAAGTTCGAGTTATGGGCTGCCTCCATTATGGTGTTTGTGGAGAGGTCTGTAGAACCACGAATTTCGGGAAAGTTCGAGTTATGGGCTGCTCCATGTATGGTGTTTGTGGAGAGTCTGTAGAACCACTGAATTTCGGGAAAGTCGAGTTATGGGCTGCCTCCATTATGGGTTTGTGGAGAGGTCTGTAGAGACCACGAATTTTGGGAAAGTTCGAGTTATGGGCTGCCTCCATTATGGTGTTTGTGGAGAGGTCTGTAGAGCCACGAATTTCGGGAAAGTTCGAGTTCTGGGCTGCCTCCATGCGAGCATTATGGTGTTTGTGGAGAGGTCTGTAGAGCCACGAATTTTGGGAAAGTTCGAGTTATGGGCTGCCTCCATTATGGTGTTTGTGGAGAGGTCTGTAGAACCACGAATTTTGGGAAAGTTCGGTTATGGTGCCTCTTTGGTGTTTGTGGAGAGGTCTGTAGAACCACAATTTTGGGAAAGTTCGAGTTATGGCGCTCCATTATGGTTTTTGTGAGAGGTCTGTAGAATGAACGAATTTCGGAAAGTTCGAGTTATGGGCTGCCTCCATAGGTGTTTGGGAGAGTCTGTACCACGAATTCGGGAAAGTTCGAGTTATGGGCTGCCTCCATTATGGTGTTTGTGGAGAGGTCTGTAGAGCCACGAATTCTGGGAAAGTTCGAGTTATGGGCTGCCTCCATTATGGTGTTTGTGGAGAGGTCTGTAGAGCCACGGATTTCGGGAAAGTTCGAGTTATGGGCTGCCTCCATGCGAGCATTATGGTGTTTGTGGAGAGGTCTGTAGAGCCACGAATTTCGGGAAAGTTCGAGTTCTGGGCTGCCTCCATGCGAGCATTATGGTGTTTGTGGAGAGGTCTGTAGAACCACGAATTTTGGGAAAGTTCGAGTTATGGGCTGCCTCCATTATGGTGTTTGTGGAGAGGTCTGTAGAGCCACGAATTTCGGGAAAGTTCGAGTTCTGGGGTTTCTCCATGCAAGCACTTTAGTATTTGTGGAGAGGTCTGTAGAGCCACGAATTTCGGGAAAGTTCGAGTTATGGGCTGCCTCCATTATGGTGTTTGTGGAGAGGTCTGTAGAACCACGAATTTCGGGAAAGTTCGAGTTATGGGCTGCCTCCATTATGGTGTTTGTGGAGAGGTCTGTAGAGCCACGAATTTCGGGAAAGTTCGAGTTCTGGGCTGCCTCCATGCGAGCATTATGGTGTTTGTGGAGAGGTCTGTAGAGCCACGAATTTTGGGAAAGTTCGAGTTATGGGCTGCCTCCATTATGGTGTTTATGGAGAGGTCTGTAAAGCCACGAATTTCGGGAAAGTTCGAGTTCTGGGGTTTCTCCATGCAAGCATTTTAGTTTTTGTGGAGAGGTCTGTAGAGCCACGGATTTTGGGAAAGTTTGAGTTATTGGGTTTCCATGGCAGCACAATCGGTGTACAATCATTCCAATCCTCGGAGATAGCCATGGGTAAACGTAAAAATAGTAGCAAATTAAACGAATTGTGTTCCAACATTATAAGGAGATAAAAAATTAAAAATTTAAAAAGGTGAAAAAGCATGTTTTTAGATGGAGGAGTAGATTTGCCACCCTTTCAGCTTTCAGAGGGAAATTACCTTTAGTGAAGTGGTCCCCTCATTCAAGCCTGACGACACGACTATCTTTCATTTACGCCCGACTTTTCTTATTCCAATTTCCTGCGCTGTCTCGAGCCCCCCCAAAGGCTTGCCCTCGAAATGAGCCATTTTCTGATAAGGGCTCACAACCCGAGGGTCCCCCCTCCCTCCTTTTGGGGCTATTATGTTACACTCTATATGATTGCTCCATTATAGTCCCTCCAACCCCGTCCAACCTCCACTTATTACAGCTACAGATTAGCTCACAATGCTCGAAAGAGGAAATTGCGCGCCGCCCTCGCCCCTCGCCGCCCTCTTTCCCCAGCTAAACTCTCGGCAATTCCAACCCCCCGGCCTTCCTCCCCTAGAATCGTTTCTCTCCTTCACACCCGCACGACCCACCGCTCTATACCGACTTATCTACACTCTATTGTCCTAAAGTGAGCTCAACAGTTAGACTCAATTTGACTCCGTATTATGAACAACTCGATCTCCTTTGTCCTCTCTTCTCACAATTCACACCGAAATTATTTTTAATAATTCTTCACCAAAATTGCATGCAGAAGTCCATAAAGGTATATTTTATAACCTCAATGGAGGGTCTGTTTCTACCTCCATAGGTACTGGGACCACTTGCAAAATGAGCGAAAATGGTTAAATAATTTAAAAAAAGAAAGTATTTTTTGATCAAATTTCACCGGTGCTACGGGAGAACGCTGAGTCCTAGCAAGTCCGGATTAGTTTCATTTTAAAGGTAATTTAATTACTAAGGATGAATACTAACAGTCAAATTTCGCTACCACTAAATGTATGACACAATGTGAAAATATTGGCCATTTTTTCAAAGTTCAAAGCCTTACCACTTCCAAACCATAAACGATAGCGTAATTTGACTCTTAGTATTCGTCCTTAGTAATTAAATTAACTTTAAAATGAGTCACGTACGGACTTGCTAGGACTTGGCGTTCTCCCGTAAAGCTGACTAAAGTGGAAATCAAACCACCGTCAGCCTGACACTGGCCGTCTGCCACCCCTTCTCAACCACTTTCAAATGGCTGACGATGATTTTTATGTCTTCTTATGTCAGATATGATATGACCCAAAAATTAGTATTTTAAATTTTAACCATGACAAAATAGGTGCACCGACGTCCAATTTTGGCACCCTTAAAATCGGCCGCCATCTTTAAAAGGTAACGATTTTTCATGGTATTCTATGAACTTAACTACTTACCAATATTTATTAAGGTTCAAGAACGTAAGTTGAAAGGTGAAAGAAAGAAAGAAAGCGGAAGAAAAAAAAAGGGAGGTTGGTCTCTGCTCTCCCCTCCACCCATGTGTTCCAGCATGACAAAATTTATGGTCAATAACCATAGAACTGACCCATCAGACGCCAAATTGAACTAATTGAACCTATTAGAGGGCCAAAACCATCTATTAGAGGGCCTAAACCATCTGTTTTTTGAAATTCTCAAACTTTGATAGGGCGTATCTCGATAAGCAGTAAGGTTACGGGAAAATTTATTAAGTTATAAATTGTTGAAAATTGTATGCCCTACAATATTGAATAGAGTGTGTTTTGTCATAAAACTCTTAGTTTAGGACTTATAGGCAAAAAACCGAAAATCAGCTTGGTTTTTCGCCCCTCCTGAGGGTAGCACAGGTTTCTCGAGTTGGAAAAATTAAGAGAGTCATCCCACCATAGCACCAAACAAACTGTAAAAGTTTCAATAAGTCCCCAATTTCTTCCAATAGACCCCCTTTTTTTCGCTCTGGCGACTGGACTATAAGGTTTCTCCATGAAGCCTATTTATTTAAAAAGAAGCAACCTACCTTTTTTCCAAACCTATGGGTAGTTTTTCTCACAATTGTCATACTGTATAAGGACTGTCTACCTCTTGCTGCGTAAATTTACATGCATTTGAACCTAAAATAGTCACTGAACGACCATCTGGATAATTTCTAGACGTATTTCCCTCCATAAACTTTGCCAAACGAAAAATTAAATCGCAATCTTGGTCATTTAGTGTGGTTTTTGATGTTTGTTTTAATATGGTTGGGTCCAATTCTATATTAAAGATTGATTCCTTATATGAAAAAGTATATAAAAGAATTCAAGAGGTATCAGTATAACAAACAAGAAGACTAATCGCCTGTCGTAAATTAAAGATAAAAGAGAAGCCGTCAATTTTGTGAGTGACTGGGTCTGTAGGATCTCCCCGCTCGTGGAATTCCCATTGACTGGGATCCCTTCTGCCCAATTATTGTCCCCCCCGCCCGCCCCCCGGGCACCGTCCAGAAGCCCCTTCTTCAGCCCGAGTGGTTAAAGTTTAATGTATTCCTCGGGACACCTATCGAGGAGCGAGATAGAGAGAGAGGGAGAAGGTAGCGATCAAGATGGCTGTCCGACCCATTAAGAAACCCTCTCCCCTGCTCCTTACAACAATCCTTAAAGGATTTATAATGCCAATTAGGGCCTAGGTGGCAGTGACAAGGAGGTTAGCGCGCTCCACCTAAGGCAACTCAACAACGTTGGTTTAAATTTTTTTTTTCTTCGTCTTCCTCTTTTTATTTTTTCGTTTTCTATTACAAATTCTTTTATGTCCAATTATGTTCATACCAATTAATACTCTAGAAAACACCTCTTATCAATTCCTAAACCATTCAATTATAATTACCTTTTTCTATTCCCAGAGGAGTTCAATTTAAACCAACAACCTGGCTATACAAGCCCTTGACTTTTTCCTTCTTCAACATTTCAAAGCTCTGGGTCTATTATTTTAAAGTGTTGTAGATGATAAAGACGCTGGAATGGTTCCTTCTGCTTCAAAAGAACGTTCAAAGTTGAAATATCACTAATATGGCAAAAATTGCCCACTTTTCGGCCAATTTACTCACCTGGGTAGGCTTTATAGGAAGCGCGGCAGCGTTCCACCCCGTCAGTGTGGTCTATAGAGAACCCACTTTTTGAGAAAGTTCCTGTTGTGGAGGTTCCTCCTCCAATACTTCCATAACAGACCGTTTAACAATGAGATAGGAGAATGGAGGTCCTACCGACTGCGCCAGGTTGCGAAAAACTGAAAAAATTGAAGATTTTACTGTCAGGAAGTTTCTTAAGTTGATTATTTTATGGTATGTAAAAAGAAACCATAAAGACAGATTGGAAGTGAAAACGTCATTTTCTTAGTAGCCAAGAATGGACATAAACTCGGCGTTGATACCGATTTAAGTGAGGAATTGATTGAATGGTTTCGTAACCTTTAGGACAGTGCACGTATTTCAAGTGTGAGTTACAAACGGCATTTTAAGCCTCTGAATCGTTCTCGTAGAGTAATTTCAAGCTTTCTAACCGAGAATTTCTTCTCCTCGCGTACGTGATATCGTGATCGTCGCCGAGCGCGGTAGGTAAATGGAGCGGCCCCTCCGAGAGTTTGAAATGCCGCCGATGCCTTTTTTCTTTCTTTTTGATATAAGGAAGAAGCTTTTTTTTTTCTTTCTCGCTTTTTACGGCCTCCTCCCATCTCCTTATTCGATGCGGACGGTGTAATGCGGGAAATGTGACAGATTTATAATTACCATCTCCCCCTTTTTCTCGGATCGGGTCCGACAAGTCTTCATTAAGAATATAAGGAGAGAAATTGGAAATGAGCCAGTCTTTCTTATTCGTTGTTTTTTAATTAGTGCAGAAAAAATGAACACAATGCCTTAATTTATGGGAGACAAGTTTGATTTTAAGCATATTTCTACGAACACCTGGTTGGTATTGGCATCCTTCATCCTTGGACACGATGAACGGTCAAACAGTCAGACAGCCATTTTGTCGCTAAGGAACGAAATTTAGATATAAAGGGCCTCTCGTGTCCAAAAAGGATCAAAAATCAAGCTAAAAGGAGCTTTTGGTAGTAAGGGAACAAAATCTATCTAAAAGAGACTCTTTTGTCCTAAAAGGATAAAAAATCAAACTAAAAAGGGCACTATTTGCCATAAAGGAATAATCCAGTTGAAAACCCTTTCAACTGGATTATTCCTTTATGGCAAATAGTGCCCTTTTTAGTTTGATTTTTTATCCTTTTAGGACCCTAGTTTCCAGAAAGGATTTAAAAAATCAAGCTAAAAGAGCCTTTTTTGTCATAAAGAAACAAAATATGTTAAATAGGACTCTATTGCGTCGAAAAAGGGCAAAAAAATCAACCTAAAAAGGGCCCCATTTGTCTTAAAGAAATCATAGGTATTAATAGTTTAAAAAGTCCCTAAGGCAAAATCATGGTGTCCAAAAAGGATGGAAAAATCAAGCTAAAAGGGCTTTTTTTGTCGTAAGGCAACAAAATAAAAGGGCCTCTTTTGTCCGAAAAGGATAAAAAAAAATCTATCTAAAAAGGACCTTATTTGTCATAAAGGAATAGTATCTAGTTAAAAGGGCCCCTAGTTTCCAGAAAGGATTTTTAAAAAATCAAGCAAAAAGGGCTTTTTCTGTCGTAAGGAACAAAATCTAACTAAAACAGCCTCTAGTGTCCAAAAAGGATAAAACAAATCAAGATTAAAGGAGCCTTTTTTGCTGTAAAGGAACAAAATTAGCTAAATAGGACCCTATTGTGTCCAAAAAGGGCAAAAAATCAACCCAAAAAGGGCCCTATTTGTCTTAAAGGAATCATAGGTAGTAACCTTTTTTGTCGTTGAAGAACAAAATCCAGTTAAGAGGGCCCCTAGTGTCCAAAAAGGATCGACAATGAAGCTAATAAGGGCCCTATAATTTGTCATAAATTAAGTAAATATAATTAAAGGGCCCTATGTTTAAAAGGTTGTTTAAACTATTACTACCTATGATTCCTTTAAGACAAATAGGGCCCTTTTTGGACACAATAGGGTCCTATTTAGCTGATTTTGTTCCTTTACGACAAAATAGGCTCCTATAAGCTTGATTTGTTTTATCCTTTTAAACAAATCCTTTTATCCTTTTAAAAGGGCCCTATGTTATGGTCTATAACCATGCTAAAAAGGGCCCTTGTGGGTTAAAAGTACCCTGGTGTCCAAAAAGGATGAAAAAATCAAGCTAAAAGGACTTTTTTTTTGTCAAGCTCATCGTCTTCTAGAATTTGCATGTTTCGATTTTTGGCCGCCATAGCTGGGAAAATTATAATTTCAAAGTCTCCCAATTATTCATTTGTTAGCTAAAAGTTTAATGAAGACCATTAATCGCATAAACGTTAATTAAAACGAAAACAAATATTTTTCAATTTTCTCACTTTTACGTCTTTTAATAATAAATCATTAATATGAGATTTACAGGGCAATTACAGGCCCTCCCTTCGTATACAGAGCGGCTCATTTAATCCGCTAATTACTCGGATAATGAAGGCCTTTTTAATTAGAAATAAAAAAAGAGCGAAAGCACTTAATTCCAACGCTGATTACGGGAATTCGCCTAATGAAATAATTATTTTAGAATCAAAGCGATTCATAATTTTGCCACAAACAAATAAAAACGTCATTTTATTCCCTTTTTCATCCAGGATTTACTGAGAATTTGTGTATGGAAATTTTATTTTTAAATAAAATCCAACTTTTTTTGTTGTTGTTGTTATAGTCAAAAGAAAATGTTTATTTTTAAACGACTCCTGCCTTCCAATTATACCTAACTGGTTCTGTAGGGTCAGAGCGCAATAAAAAAAAATCACAACCGACTAATTGGTTATTTTTCAAACTGTCATAGAATGTCACACAAATCGATTTATAACGATCGCTTTACTGTATTAATTAAAAGTGACCTGAATTTTTTTCCCATCAATAGTAAGCCAAATTCTTAAAAAAATAAAAAAATAAAAAATAAAAAATAAATAAAATAAATAAATTGGACATTCAAATTTATCGATTTTGTACTAAAACTTGTTTTCGACCACCTTTTGAATGTTCAATACCTACTCCTTTTTCTTGTTTGAAGTGCGGGTGGAATATTTTGACATCTAAAAATTTGTCGAAAACAATAATTTAAATCGATACAAAAAAGCGATATTTTGTCGCCAAGGAATGAAATCTAGATATAAAGGGCCTCTCGTGTCCAAAAAGGGTCAAAAATCAAGCTAAAAAGGGCCCTTTTCAGAGTAAAGGAACGAAATCCAGTTGAAAGAGTCCCTAGTTTCCAAAAAGGATAAAAAATCAAGCTAAAAAGGGTTTTTTTTTCCCTTAAGGAACAAAATTTAGAAGTGTAGTGTCTTTAAAGGATCAAAAATTAAACTAAAAAGGACTATTCTCATAGTAAAGAAACAAAATCTAGTTAAAAGGACCACTAGTGTCCAATAAGAGTGAAAAATTAGCCTTTATTTTCCCTTATGGAACAAAATTTAGTTAAAAGGGCCCTTACTGTCCAAAAAGGATCATCAATCAAGCTATAAAGGGCCTTTTTTCCTAAAGGAATAGTCCTATAAGGGCCCTTTTCAGAATAAACGAAAAAAATCCAGTTTTAAAAGGTTCCCTAGTGTCCAAAAAGGGTAAAAAATCAAGCTAAAAAGGTTTTTTTGTCCTTAAGGAACAAATTCTAGAAGAATAGTGTCCCAAAAGGATCAAAAAGTAAGCTAAAAAGGGCTCTTCTCATAGTAAAGGAACAAAATCTAGTTAAAAGGGCCCCCAGTGTCCAATAAGAGTCAAAAATTATCCTAGAAAGGGCCTTTTTTCCCCTAATGGAACAAAATTTAGTTAAAAGGGCCCTTAGTGTCCAAAAAGGATCATTAATCAAGCTAAAAAGGGCCTTTTTTCCTAAAGGAATGGTCTGTAGTTAAAAGGTCCCTAAAAAGGATATAAAATCCAGCTAAAAAGGGCCCTATTTGGCTCCCGGTTTTAGCTATCTCCGAACCAGTATCTCCGGTTGTACTCAAAAATTTGCTGTGAAAATTTTTTCATTTATTTATTTTTTTTTAATTAAATGGCGATCAACTAGCGTGATCCTAAAAAATATTTCGCTAGGAGAAAAAATAGAATAATCTTATTCTCCGATTTGCTCCCGAACTTATGAACCGATTTTCGATTTTTTGGTATCGTTTTTTCTAATATTTCTTGAAGATACTCCTGATGTAGTCGAATTTGATTTTTTTAAATTTATACAAGAAATAAAATAAAAAATCTGGAAAAATATTTTTTTGGAGCACATTAGTAGTTCGGCATTTAAAAATCAACGAAATTTAAAAAAAAAATTGTTAAAAAATTTTGAGTAGAACCGGAGATAATCGGAGAATACTAAAACCGGGGCCTTTAGTACACTCTTTAAGGAACCGCAAATTAAGTTTTAGTTTCGATCAAATTTTGAAACCATTTTCCTGGCCACATTCAAGATTCACATTGATTCTCGGGCTGCTTTTCAGGTAATACCACTGACTTTTCGCTACTTCTGTCAATAAACTAGCTTGGAATTTATGTTTGCTTTTATATGCTTTCAAACAACAGATGGTGAGTTCACATATTACAGTATTCAACAGTTGAAATAGTTGTTTGTATAATAGAACAACCCTTGGGACTAGACCATTATTTAGCGGGAGCCTTCGCATAAAGATTGAAAAAGTTGAAGATCTATCTCGTCGAACTTTATGGACGCTTTTTGTCGCGCATTAAAGTAAAACGTCTCGGACGTTTCTAAATGAATCGACGTTGACAGCCTTTCTTATTAACATCTGAATTACAGTGGATGCCTTCTTATCTTCGATTCCGCGAACGTCCCTATGAGCTTTTGATACGTCAAACCGGTCCTTTGGAAAGAAAGTCGATGTTGTGCCGTTTACCTCCTTCCGTTACAAGAATTAATCGCACGATGACACCCTTCTCGAAGACTTAAAATCGAAGAAAAAGGGTCTCGAATTAATCGACTCTTCCAAGAGGAGATGTTCAATTTCCTCACCGGAGTAGAAAGTCATTAGGGTCATTGCCAAAGATAACTTATAAATAATAGTCGGTGCCTCAGTTTTGTAATTTACCGAGAACAATTAGTGCCCTTTCATTAGGCGAGAGATAAATAAAATCGATTAGGTTTTATTGTTTCCCTTCGAGGGGGCCTCCGAAAGGGAAGGGAACTGGAAAAAAGACCGTTCGAAAGGGGGGAACGAGTCATTTTTCAACTTCTTAAACGGCCAGACTATTTACAAACAATTCTTTAATAACTTTCCTCTTTTAAAGCAATCACGAAAAGAAAAAAACTTGCTTTTTAATCGAATCGATGATCCCATCTTACTAATCTTCACACTCGACCTGCCCCAAGTCCCTCACTGCCTTCCCACACTGGCCCCCCAACCTTTGGCTACCCGAAGGGCCGCTCCGATTGGATGGTGAAGGGCCAGTCATCCCGATTTCGATCCATTTTTGGAATGATGGGCCCTGTTTAACCAGATCTCGTTCCTTTACGTCCAAAAGGGCCCTATTTAGATTGATTTTGATGCTTTTGGAGAATAGGGGCCCTTTTTAGCAAGGTTTTTTTTCTCTCTTTTTCTTTCGATACAAGGGGAAATTTTTAGCTTATTTATTGAACCTTTTTCAACACTAGGTGCCCTTTTAACTGGAGACCATTCCTTTATGATAAATAGGGCCCTTTTTAGCAAGATTTTTGATCTTTTTCGAACACAGGGGCCCTTTTTAGCTTGTTTATTGTATCTTTTTGGACACTAGGGCTCTTTTTTAACTAGTTACCCTTCTTTTACGACAAATAGGGCCCTCTTTATCATCGATTTTAATCTTTTTGAACACAAAGGTAAATCTTTTAACGAGATTTTGTTCCGTTATGACTAAAAGGGCCCTTTTAGCTTGATTATTGATCCTTTTGGAGAATAGGTGCCCTTTTAACTAAACATTATTCCTGTACGACAAATATGGCCCTTTTTGGCAAGTTTTTGATCTTTTTTCGATACAAGGGGAAATTTTTAGCTAGTTTATTGAACTTTTTTTCAACATTAGGGGCCAGGGGCCCTTCTAACTGGATACCATTTATGATAAGTAGGGCCCTTTTAACTGGATACCATTCCTTTGTGATAAATAGGACCCTTTTTGCTAGGTTTTTGATCTTTTTCGAATATGAAAGCCCTTTCTAGCTTGATTATCGTTTCTTTTTGGACACTAAGGCCCCTTTTAACTAGATAACCTTCTTTTACGACAATAAGGGCCCTTTTTAGCCTACAATCACTTGACTGGCTTTCACTCAAACGAGTACCATTTTCCCCATCCTTTCAAAGTTGCGAAGACAGGCAATGGACGAAACACCTCCCATATAGCACGTAGAGACGAGGGAAACGAACCGATAAAAATTTACAACCGACACGTCCCCGATAAAAATGGTGGTCTCTCTTTACAAGGAATTAAAGAACCGGGACCGGCTTCAAGACGTTTTTTCCCTTTTTTTTCTTCAACTTCTTCAATCGTCTCCGTCGACCATGGATGGTGGGGAGAAGGCTGGGCATCGCCTCTTTAATTGGACCGCTAATTGTTGATATTCGCAACGCGGAGAACAATAAAAAAGAAAAAAAAGTAAATTGTGTTAAATTAAACGTTTCTTTATCTTGAGGACAAAATGTCGATTAAAAAAGAAATTCCATTTTCAAAAAGCGATCCTAGATTTCAATCTCCAAACCTGGAGTATTAATATAAATTGGAATGCCTTAACAAGTCAGTAAATAACCACCCCGCTCTCCCAACAAATAACACGTCTAATAACAATAAGTCAAACACAGGTAGTGAGGTGGTTGGCAATTATGAGTAATAATGGGGATTAAAGGACAAATAAGCCGACAAGCAACATCTGAAATATCACCCGACGTAATAGGGAGCTGTCCGTGAGCTAAGTTATAGCAGATTGATTTATAATTTAATTTAAAACTAATTAACTAACGTGGAGTTTATACGGGGAGGAGCTTCGGGCTCCTTTTTTGATTTATATCGACCTCCAAACCGCCAAGGACTTGCTTCACTCTTTCTCAGGGCGTTTCTTTTTAATTGAATGATTAATTCAGACACACTTTCTTATTTCTTATTGAATTATTTGCTTGAAGCGAATATACGAAAACATTCCACTCTGGTTTGTTATTCAGCAAAGCAGAATTGATCATTGATGTATACTTGGAGTCTATATATCCTACTATGTAGTTTGCTTAGGAGAAAATATCGAAGGGCTGCAGCCACTAATCCGATTGAAGCACCGGATTATCTAGGGAAGCCACTTTCAGGGGCGGACTGGCCCCTCCGTGATACGTAGAGGCGGCGCGGCGCCCCCCGGGTCAGTTTTTTCTTGCAAATATCCCCAAAAATCAACACCTCGAAATCAACATTTATGTAGCATAATTTTCGTCCAAAAACAGCAAAATCAACATTCAAAAAGCCAAACTTTCGTCAAAAACCTCGAAATCAACATTTTTAAAGCCTAATTTTGGTCAAAAACCTCGAAATCAACATTTATGATGCCTAATTTTTGTCCAAAAACCTCATATTCAACTTACATTTATAAAGCCAAATTTTCGTCAAAAAACCTCGAAATTTACATTTATGATGCATAATTTTCGTCAAAAAACCTCAAAATCAACTTTAAATTGATAATTTTTTGTCAAAAACCCCAAAATCATGATTATAAGAGCAAATATTTTTGTCAAAAAATCTCAAAATCAACGTTCTAAGTGCAATTTCTTTTGTCAAAAACCTCAAAATCAACATTTTAAAACCCAAATTTCATCCAAAAACCTCAATTTTAACATTCAAAACTTTAGGGGGAGGGGGGCAAAGGTTTTAATTTGTTTACAAGGGGGGCGCACTGTGAAAAAGTTTGGGAACCTCTGTTTTTGCCTAATATATTTTTCTAAAGGCCAATTTTCTCCCCCCCCCCCAACCGGGCGCCCCCTTAACTGAAAACCCACCCACACCCTAAGATCCCAGTCCGCCCCTTGCCACTTTAGACCAAAAGAGAGCAACCACTTTGGATAAGTTGAGCAGGCAATCGGAAAAAGCAGGTTTACTTTAGAGAATTGACTTTTGGTTTACCAGAGGAAATTGTTTAGTGGTTTCCATGACAAAATGGTTTAGTCCATTTTTGGGAGGAAAAAAAATTTGGTTTAGGTACCTACTTGGTTTATTAGGATTGATTTTCTTGTAAAATTGGTTTAGTTTGTTTATTATAGTTTTATTCGGAAAATGTTTTACTGGACGAAATTGGTCTACATTAGTGTGTTGATTTTAGGGGATTTCCGGAGGAAAGCATGCTATTGGGGTCGGCCTAACGGAGGCTTTCTGCTTAGAGGCTTTTATATTTTTTTTGGTTTACCAGAGGAAATTGTTTAGTGGTTTCCATGGCAATATGGTTTAGTCCATTTTTTGGGAAGAAAAAAAATTGGTTTAGGTACCTACTTGGTTTATTAGGATTAATTTTCTTGTAAAATTGGTTTAGTTTGTTTATTATAGTTTTCTTCGGAAAATGTTTTACTGGACGAAATTGGTTTACTTTAGTGTGTTGATTTTAGTGGATTTCCGGAGGAAAGCAGGCTATTGGGGTCGGCCTCACGGAGGCTTTCGGCTTAGAGGCTTATATATTTTTGGTTTACCAGAGGAAATTGTTTATTGGGTTCCATGAATGGTTGAGTCCATTTTTGGGAGAGAAAAAGAAAAAAAAAGTTGTTTAGGTTACTTGGTTTATTTAAATGGTTGAGACTTGAGATATATCGCTCGTAGAAAAACGTCACCAACTCCCAGTCTCCAAAACGAGCTTGAAATGTCAATAACTCGTATAAAAATATCACCAAGCGATCTTGAAATTCAATAACTTGTTAAAAAAAACCTCCCAGATTTGGCTCCAAACGATCCAATATACAGTAATTGCTTGAATAGGCATAAAATCGATCTAGGTAATAAGCTTTCCTAACAAACTGACTGCACCTTTCATTGAATAATTTTAACCGGAGTGGATTTTATAAGAAGGACGCCGTTAAACGGTCGACACGTGTCTTTAACAAGGGGGGAAAAACGAAACTCGCCCCCATTAGTGAGGAATCCGAATAGGGAGGGAAAAAGTCCTTTTCGGGTTTCAAATTTAAATCTTATGCATTATGTAGGGGCGGGGGAGTCCGACGAGGACAAATAAAGAAAAAAAAAGGAAAAATAAAAAACGACAAAAAACCGGGAGCCGATTGTATTTAAATGGGAACTCTGGCCGCGACGCTGGATGCTTATTAGGGGCGCACTTTTTCCCAGGGACTCGCTCGCGACAACTACCCACTTATACGATAAAATTAATTTTTTTTAAAATCTTATTTCGAACCAATTAGACATCCTTTCGGAGAAAATTTGATAGTATCGAACCTTCACATGTCGTCTTTATTAATTATTCTTTGAGTCAAATATTCGAGGGGAAAAAATTAGGACGTGGGATTTGGGAAAATCTTTCGGCTTCTTTTTTCGGTATTGATTGAGACACAATTAATTAAAAAACTATCCCGTTACGGAATTAGGGCCACTTTCGTTCCAAAGGTTAAAGACTGTGAGAATTTTGAATATTTCACCAATTAACCTCATTAAAAAATAATGAACGGGTACCTTCTATACATAAGTGGCTCAGAATCTTGGAACGACATGAAATTAGGAAAAAGGGGCATGCTAATTTTGGTTTTAAGAGTGTATTAAAGGCCCCGGATTTAGTATTCTCCGATTATCTCCGGTTCTACTCAAAATTTTTTAACAATTTTTTTTTAGTTTCGTTGATTTTTAAATGCCGAACTACTAATGTGCTCCAAAAAAATATTTTTCCAGGTTTTTATTTTATTTCTTGTATAAATTTAAAAAAATCAAATTCGACTCCATTAGGAGTTTCTTTAAAAAATATTAGAAAAAACGAGACCAAAAAATCGAAAATCGGTTCATAAGTTCGGGAGCAAATCGGAGAATAAGATTATTCTATTTTTTCTCATAGCGAAATATTTTTTTGGAGCACGCTAGTTGATCTCCATTTAATATAAAAAAATAAAAAAATTTTCACAGAAAAATTTTGAGTACAACCGGGTTTTGAGAATGTCGTTTTTGCTGAATTTGCTTTTTTTTTAGCAATACGACTGGTATTTTGACACTTTCGCTTTATTTTGTTCAGTAGCATTGCTAAAAAACAGAAATCTCCCTCACCTCCCCAAAACGCACAAAAAAAAGTTTTTAAATACCTAATAAATTAAAGGTTTTAGATGGAGATTTTGCTTCTGAAATGTTGGTTTTGAGGTTTTTGACGAAAAATTGCCTTTTTAAATGTAGATTTCGAGGTTTTTGACGAAGGATTGGTTCTTATAATGTAAAATTTGAGGTTTTCGACGAAGAATTGGCGCTCAAAACGTTGGCTTTGAAGTTTTGGAATTTGGAAGAAAATCGACCTTTTGCGATTTTACGAAATATTGGCTCTTAAAATGTTGGTTTTGAAGTTTTCGATGTAAAATTGGCTCTTAAAACGTAAATTTTGCGGTTTTTGGTGAAAAATTATCTCTAAAAATGTCGATTTTGCGGTTTTTGATGAAAAATTGCCTCTTAAAATGTTGATTTTCAAGGTTTTTGACACAAAATTGGCTTTTTAAACGTTGATTTTTTATGAACGTATATATTTGATAACTGAAAAAACTTTGTATTGTTGCAGAAATTTGTCTCATAATGGTGAATTTTAAGTTTCTGGCCAGATTTTGACAAGAAAAAGGGGTTTCTTCTAACGGAGAATACGACTTTTGGACCTCAATTCGCTCAAAAAATGTTGGGTTCGTTTAAAAATAAGGGCGGTTCGTGGTTATTTTTACGTCTGGAACTACATCTACAATAAGATGAACGCGGTCGACACAAACGGTGAAGGGAAATTGGATGTACTAAAGAAATTAATGGTCTTCTTCAAGAGGCTCGAGTTCAAGAAGATTGAGTCACCACGTTTTATGTGAGCAGTAAAGGAAGCTATTTGCTACTGCGGAATGGTGTGGGATGGAGAAACCGTATAAAAGGCCCTTATCTTACCTCCATCAAACGTATAAAATGAATTGTATTACTTTTTATACGTAAAAATATTCTTTTACCTCTCGGGAGTCCGTTACTTGTTAGTTTATTGGGGAGCCAATCAATTGTAGAGAAGTCTGCATCTAAATCATCCAATTAAATGGGCAGAGCTCGAATGGCACTAATTCGTGGAACACAGATCCTTCGATTAGGGCAGGAGGGGGGAAAGAGAGAGGGAAGAGACCTAAAGTTAATGTGGTAGTAATTGGCTTCTGGATGTTTGACGTTCTTTACCCTTTATTAGAGGATTCCAAGAAAGGCCGAATCCTTTCGAGATAAACCATATCGGGAGGTTAGAACCGAACATTTTTCAAAACGAGACGATTTACATCCTTGTAAAAATTGTAAGACTAAAGACCGAGAAAAAATAAAAGGTACAAAGCTTGGCAATCATACAAAATGATGCAAAATATGGGGACTCTAAGCAACCTCTCTATCACATAAAATCTTTGGCCGGATTGTCTTGGGGAGATCATAGAAAAAGTAATGAGATGGCTCAAAGATGGGGAGTTGATGGGGAAAATATGAAAATTTAGCAAAAGGTGATACTGATAGCGACATGTAATAACCAAAAGGGACACCAGAGTGGGGTAAAATGGGACCACAATGGGGTAAAAGGGTCACCACAGTCCACAATGGGGAAAAAGGATGATCACATTGTGATGAAAGGAATATGTACTTTGAATGGTGAAAAGGGGGCACCACAAAAGAGAAAACGGAACACCAAAATGGGGCAAAAGAGGCACCACAGTGACCCAAAATGGGCACCACAGCGACCCATAATGGGCACCACAGTGACCCAAAAGTGGCACCACCGTGACCCAAAATGGGCACCACATTGACCCAAAAGTGGCACCACAGTGACCCAAAAGTGGCACCACAGTGACCCAAAATGGGCACCACATTGACCCAAAAGTGGCACCACAGTGACCCAAAATGGGCACCACATTGACCCAAAAGTGGCACCACAGTGACCCAAAAGTGGCACCACAGTGACCCAAAATGGGCACCACAGTGACCCAAAACGGGCACCACAGTGACCCAAAACGGGCACCTCATTGACCCAAAACGGGCACCACAGTGACCCAAAACCGGCACCACAGCTACCCAAAACCGGCACCACAGCTAGCCAAAATGGGCACCACAGCTACCCTAATTGGGCACCACAGTGGGGTAAAAAGGGTAACTACAATGGGTAAAAAGAGCACCAAATGATCAAAAAGGGCACCAAATGATCAAAAAGAGGTTAACACTTAGAGGAAATGGGTAAAAGGGACTCTTGACAGCTCAAAAAACAATTTCGTTTAAATATCTCAAGAACGACTCAACCGATCTGCCTACTTAAACTTTTTTTGTTTCTCTAAAACACGTCTGGTTAAAAAAAGAAATTAAATTTTCTTCCAGAAAAGGTCTGATCGATTAAAAGATTGTTGGTTTTTATAAGCATTGCCTAATGGTTGAAACTTTAGCTGATAAAAATCAGCGATATATCGATACGGTTTTCTGTTATATAAAAAAGCTCAACATATTTGCGATTAGTCTCGATTTTACTTATAAGGAAAGTGGGAATTTGTTTTGAGTAAAGCTCCCTGGAGGGGGGGGGGATATGACGGTGGTCGTAGACTCCGTCAAGGTGGCCCATTACGTGGAAGACGTGGGGGCCCGCACACACACCATAACAGACATCTTCATCTCGCCGAGTGAATCCGAGGATGGAATTATTCAGTGGAAAGCGTTCGACGATTCCGGTAGAACTCGACGGTAACGAAGTGTCCCCCCCGCCTTCCCTTTTTCCACTTTTATCCTCTTCCCCCCTCGCACGTATTTTCCCTTCTATGTATACAACCGGGGGACCTTCCTCTCGAGTCGAATCTCTTGATCGTCAACGTAATTGTCAGACTCCGGGTGCTTCACCGATGGAATAATCCATAATTCATCCGCCTCTCTCATACATAACAGAACTTGTAACAAGCTCGTTACAACCCAATAACCTTCGGACACATTTTTTCTTCATAATAAGAATATTTTACCCGCATAAATTATTTTATCTGCAGGCACACCTTAGTAGCTAAGCACGCAAAACTAGCAGCCTCTCCCCAACCAAACAATTCACAACTCCTTCAATTTTCTACCAATTTCATTTCCTGATACATAATCCATTTTAAAGCCTAAAGTCTAACATTTCTAAAGTAGACCTTGAATCCTACATTGGGATTCGAACAGAAGACTTCAGTAGTGAACGAATAAAAATGATCTACTGACTGCGCCATCTACCATTATCTAGGAACGAGGTAGCGTTCCGCCTTTTCAATCAATCCATTCTATAGCTCGTAATTCCAATTTTATGTTGTATAAAATTGAATTTTTGAAGATTCTTGTAAATTGTTTCTCCTCCCATGTCGGTTTACAATGTTCGGAGCCAAATGACAGACTCGCTTAATGTCCAAGAACGTTTAAACACGTTTTTTCTTCTTTTGACGAATGGGAACAGATAGAAGTTAGGGGATAAAAAAAAACCTGTCAAACAATTTTACTCTTCTTGCTTACTCGCACTAAATCACCGACCGTTTAGAGGGAACCTATTTTTAGGCACTTTTTTTTTCTTTCTCGGAAATGAGAGGGGAAAGAACACGACGAAACATCCGTTTCTTTGTATCGCCGGACACATCGTTGATAGTTACGAAGGTACCTTTGATTGCATATAATTGACCATGTTTTTTTTTTATATTTTTTTTTATTTATTTTTTTTTGAAGTGCCTTGTAGATGACAAGTTGAATGGTCAATTTTTGTTTATTAGTTGAATTGAGTCAATATGGATGTTGAGAACCTCGTACCGACGAATCTATTCATCCGACCATCTTAATATTAGCATATTTGAAACCAGCTCGTCAAAACCTATAAGATGACAACTTGCTTTTTCAAAATTAAAGTTTTGGTGAAAAATTAGATTTTCCATTTTTACCAGGAAAATTTTTTGGGAAAAACCGCTCCCTAAAAAGCGCTTAGTTTTCCGAAAGAAAGAGGGTGCGCTTTAAAAAAAAAAAATTTCCGATCATTTTTAGTGCCCAAAACATGGAAACTTGGTAGAATTTTGATGTCGGATCCGCCTTAAAAGAAAGAAAAAAATCAATATTTTTAGCTAATTAGAAGAAATGGCTAATTTTTTAATTAGTTCATTTTTTTTATCAGTCATTAAAAAAAGGTTCGTTGGAAGACTGGGAAATTAACCCAGATTATGCCCGGAACCGCTCTCGGGGATGGGGAACAAGGTTTAATTGTTGCAACCCCACCGGGAGGTTGCCACACATTCAAGGGTGGTGGGGTTGGGGCCCTCGGAGACACTCGGATGACTTAGCTACCCCGGGAGGGGGCACTCGCCGTGAAATGGTCGTCGACCCCCCACCCGTCGTTCGAAAGCCCCACCCCCGAAGGCTCACCATTGGCACAAAAGAGGTTAAATAGGCGGGGTCTCCTCGATGATGAAATCCTCGGACCTCTCTCTCGTTCCCATTCGGAGTCCCTTCCTTCCTTCTCTTTCTCACCGTGGGGCCTAGAAGGGGGACAGATTGAATGGCTAATGATCCGATAAATTTCCCTTCTACATACACTTCCTCTCTTTAGGGAGACCCTTTAATGAACTCGATCCGCATCCACTGCTAACACCCCCTTTTCATCTTCGTCAAAAACTAATATTCTCCTCTCAGATCAGGCTGCTCTGAGGATCACGTTGGAAATATTTCAAGGTTGGAAACGAGATGAAGTTTGGAGATAGGGAAGCCTTAAAAAAAGGAGTCTGGAGTTGCTAAACGCTCTGAGGGTCGGAGAGGCAAACTCGGGTAGCGATAACGTATTAATCGAATCGTGGCATGTTTATAGGACACGCTCCTCCACCGTGCTCCATTGTCTTCACTCCTTTATTGTCCTCAAACCACTCTACATCATCACCTTTTTATTTACTCTCCTATACCCTCCGTCCGGACATATCTCAATGCGCGGCCCACGGCTTAAAATCAATTGAGCACGCTTCCAGAGAGACGACCGCGAATAAACTCAGGCACGGAATGGATGTAATCTACAATTTCAAACAAGGGTTCGATCCTTTCTCTATTTATGCTTTCGTTTCTCTTTTGCCATTAGCTCAAAATGGTCTCCAACACTCATCTTCACTATTCGTTTACTGCTGAGCAAGAGAACCAATGCCTAACTAGGTTTATTTTCCCTTACATTGTGTCCATTTGACTTTAAAAAGCAAAAATAAACCTTTAGAATGGGATAATGACATCATTTAGTTGATTTTGACCCTTTAGAATGGAGTGATGACATCATTTAGTAGATTTTGAGCGTTATGAATGGAATAATGGCCATTATTTAGTTGATTTTGAGCTTTTAAAACGAGAAAACCACTTAGTCAATGTAATAAAATTGCTTTATTTTGAGACTTCAGAATAGGATAATGACATCACTTATTTAATTTTGACCCTTTAGAATGGAATAATGACATCTTTTAGTAGATTTTGAGCATTTGAAAGGAGAAAATGACATCATGTAGCTCATTTAGAGCCTTTAAAATGGAAAAATGTCATCTTATAGTTGATTTTGACCCTTTAGAATGGAAAAATGACATTATTTAGTTCATTATGGCCTTCAAAATGAAACGGTGTTATCATTTAGTGATTTTGAGCTTTTATGACTTTTAGCATTTTTGTTCAATTCTGAGCCTGAAAAATAAGCTGATTTTGAGCCATTAAATTTAGATGATTACGATATATTGACATCATTTAATTAATTAGCCTTTAAAATGTAATATTGGCATCATTTAGTGTTTTTTTGGAAGGGCATTGTCTACCGGAATTAGCCAATAAGCATCATTTAGTTGATTTTGAGGCTTAGAATGGGATACTGACATCGTTTAGTTGATTCTGAGCCTTTAGAATAGGATGATACATTACTTACAATAAAGTAGTCCATTCTAAGCCTCCAGAATGAAAAATTTCAATTATGGGGGAAAAAAAGACATTATTTAGTGGTTTTTGAGGCTTCGGAATGGAAAAATACCATTATTGAGATGACTTCGAGTCTTTAAAATGATAAAATGTCATTATTTAATTGATTTTGATCCTTTAGAATTTGATAATGACATTATTTCGTTGATTTTGAGCCTTTAGAACGGAATGATGACATCTTTTAGTTGATTTTGAGCGTTATTAATGAAATGACGGTCATTATTTAGTTGATTTCCATCCTTTAGAATGGTATAATGACATTATTTCGTTGATTTTGAGCCATTATAACGGAATGATGACATCTTTTAGTAGATTTTGAACGTTATTAATGATAAAATGTCATTATTTAATTGATTTTGATCCTTTAGAATGGGATAATGACATTATTTCGTTGATTTTGAGCCTTTAGAACGGAATGATGACATCTTTTAGTAGATTTTGAGCGTTATTAATGAAATGATGGTCATTGTTTAGTTGATTTCCATCCTTTAGAATGGGAGAATGACATCATTTGGTTGATTTTGACCCTTTAGAATAAAATAATGACATCGTTTAGTTCATTCCGAGCCATTAAAACGAGCCAATGAAATCATTTAGTTGGTTTTAAGCCTTTAAAATGATACAATGACATAATATAGTTGATTTTGAGCCTTTAGAATAAGATAATATTAGGTAACTTAATTCAAATTTTTCTTAATTTTCTTAAGATGGATGCATTTTGAAATAAAAACCGCGATAATGGTTTTTCTATCCTCTTTCTACAATATGTAAATTTAAGCTTAAATTTAAGCCTGAGAAATCATTTTCATGAGCTACACGAGTATGAATATCAGTAGGTTTATGAAATTTCCCCTTTCGAAATCAGAGCCGTCATAATACGACACCAGCGTACATTATTAACTTTACGAAATCCAATTGACTCTATAAACTCCCCTTCGGAAGGGGAAATATCCGCCGAGGGGGCTAACTACCCTTATTGATTTTTTCTCGCTAAACCATATGCCTACCCCTATTTATTGCTCTATCATGGGAATCATAAGAATTATAAAAATTAAAATATAATAAAAAGAAACGTGTGAGGTCTCCGGGCGTAAAATAAAAAGGGGTCGGGGAAATGGGCCGAAATGCCACCTACGTTTAGTACCTACTTAACTCTTCGACATAACGAGTTGCTTGTTTGGACAGTCGGGATATTAACTCGTTTACCTGAAGAGGGGCGCCAAGCGAAACCTAATTCTTAGAAAAATAATACCCATTTTCTAGACTATTTCAAACTCTTTCAAGACAATTAAAGGCTTTAAAAAGCAAATCTGGCCCCTGAAAAGTCTGGAGTATCCTATACAGAAGTGAAAAAGGATAAAACACCAAGTAAAAGGGGGTGCAAAGGGAAATATCGGTTATTAGGTTTTATGACAATGAATTTTCGACCTTTTTCGGCTAAAACTAACATGATCCTTTTTCCAATAAAAACGACTCTTTTATCGTAGGATTTTATCCTTTTTAACAAAGAGGGTTCTTTTTAGCTAGATTTTAAGTTATTTTTCATAACAACCTTTAAGCAAGATTTTGATCCTTTCTGAAAAGAAGAACTCATTTATAGCTCGATTTTGATCCCTTTTGAAAAGAAGGACCCACTTATAGCTCAATTGATCCTTTATTGATCCTTTTTGACAAGAAGGAACCATTTATATACAATGTAGCTCGATTTTGATTTGTTTTTGAAAAGAAGAACCCATTTATAGCTCGATTTGATCCTTTTCAATACCTAAGGAGGATCCTTCGATAACTACGTTTATAGCTCGATTTCGATCCTTTTTGGCAAGAAGCCATTATAGCTCGATTTTGACCCTTTTATGGCTCGATTTTGATCCTTTTGTCAAGAAGGACCCTTTTACAGCTCAATTTTGATCCTTTTTGAAAAGACGGACCCTTTTATAGCTCGATTTTGACCCTTTTTAGAAATGAATGACCCTTTTATAGCTCAATTTTGATCCTTTTTGACAAGAAGCAATTATAGCTCGATTTTGCCCTTTTTAGAAATGAATGACCCTTTTATTGCTCAATTTCGATCCTTTTTGGCAAGAAGCCATTATAGCTCGATTTTGACCCTTTTATGGCTTGATTTTGATCCTTTTGTCAAGAAGGACCCTTTTACAGCTCAATTTTGATAATTTTTGAAAAGACGGACCCTTTTATAGCTCGATTTTGACCCTTTTTAGAAATGAATGACCCTTTCATAGCTCGATTTTGATCCTTTTTTAGAAATGAATGACCCTTTTATAGCTCGATTTTGACCCTTTTTAGAAATGAATGACCCTTTTATAGGTAGCTTAATTTTGATCCTTTTTGACAAGAAGCAATTATAGCTCGATTTTGACCCTTTTTAGAAATAAAAGACCCTTTTATAGCTCGATTTTGATCCTTTTTGGCAAGAAGGACCCTTTTATAGCTCGATTTTAATCCTTTTTAGAAATGACTGACCCTTTTAAAGCTCAATCTTGATCCTTTTTGACAAGAGGGACCCATTTATAGCTCGATTTTAATCCTTTTTGAAAATACGGACCCTTTTATAGCTCGGTTTTGATCCTTTTTAGAAATGAATGACCCTTTTGTAGCTCAATTTTGGTCCTTTTTACAAGAAGCAATTATAGCACGATTTTAACCCTTTTTAGAAATAATTGACCCTTTTATAGCTCGATTTTGACCCTTTTTAGAAATGAATGACCCTTTTATAGCTCGATTTTGATCCTTTTTAGAAATGAATGACCCTTTTATAGCTCGATTTTGACCCTTTTTAGAAATGAATGACCCTTTTATAGCTCGATTTTGATCCTTTTGGCAAGAAGCCATTATAGCTCGATTTTGACCCTTTTATGGCTCGATTTTGATCCTTTTGTCAAGAAGGACCCTTTTACAGCTCGATTTTGACCCTTTTAAGAAATGAATGACCCTTTTATAGCTCGATTTTGGCCCTTTTAAGAAATGAATGACCCTTTTATAGCTCAATTTTGGTCCTTTTTACAAGAAGCAATTATAGCACGATTTTAACCCTTTTTAGAAATAATTGACCCTTTTATAGCTCGATTTTGATCCTTTTTGGCAAGAGGGACCCTTTTATAGCTCGATTTTGATCCTTTTTGAAAATACGGACCCTTTTATAGCTCGATTTTGACCCTTTTTCGAAATTAATGATCCTTTTATAGCTCAATTTTAAGCCTTTTTGAAAATACGGACCCTTTAATAGCTCGATTTTGATCCTTTTTAGAAATAAAGGACCCTTTCATAGCTCGATTTTGATCCTTTTGGCAAGAAGGACCCTTTTACAGCTTAATCTTAATCCTTTTTGAAAAGACTGACCCTTTTATCGCTCGATTTTGGCCCTTTTAAGAAATGAATGACCCTTTTATAGCTCAATTTTGGTCCTTTTTACAAGAAGCAATTATAGCACGATTTTAATCCTTTTTAGAAATAATTGACCCTTTTATAGCTCGATTTTGATCCTTTTTGGCAAGAGGGACCCTTTAATAGCTCGATTTTGATCCTTTTTAGAAATAAAGGACCCTTTTATAGCTCGATTTTGATCTTTTTTGACAAGAAGCAACCATTTATAGCTAGATTTTGACCCTTTTTAGAAATAAGGGACCCTTTTATAGCTCGATTTTGATCCTTTTTGGCAAGAGGAACCCTTTTATAGCTCGATTTTGATCCTTTTTCATAAGAAGGATCCTTTCATAGCTTGATGTTGATCCTTTTTGAAACGAATTACCCATTTATAACTCGATTTTGATTTGCTTTTGAAAAGAAGGACCCATTTATAGTTCGATTTTGACCCTTTTTTGAAAAGAATGACCCATTCATAGCTCGATTTAGATCCTTTTTGAAAATAAGTACCCTTTTATAGCTCATTTTGATCTTTTTTGAAAAGCTTAATTAAATTATGAAAAAGGTGAATAAAATTTTTAAAAGTTAAAAAAGGGAGGAGTGAGAACGAGGAAAGGCGGGGTTGACCTTTTTAGTTTTGGGCGAACAATCAAAACGTGGAGGGCACGTCGGCGAACATTTTGACAGAGCACACACATCGGAGTGTCGTTATCGGCTCCTCGCTTGTCATTCCCATTGTCTCTTTTTCTATCTCTCGACTCGAACCAGCCCCCAGAGTTTAATCAGTTTTAATTTCCCTGTCGGAGCTTCGAGAGCTCCCAGTTCCGGTCAACCTCCCTTTAATTTCCTACGTTAATTGAAATCCAAGCTGAAAAAAAAGCGAGCCACTTTGTTGATAACGCTTTTTTATATATATTTTTTTTGTTGGTTTTTATCGGGACGTGATAAAACAATGTGTAATTAACAAAAAGGGACGATTGCTGTAATTGAATTGTTTAATAGGGTGGAAGTCTGGTGGAAAAAGGGGGTACAGGACTGGAGAGGGGTGGAAAATAAATGTTTTTATGATAAGGGTTTTTCACCTCCCCCTCACCCTTTTCACAACCCCACTTTTATGAACGCCCCCCCCCCTCCACCATCCAATTCTCCGGGAAATCTTTATTTTATTCAAGAATTGGAGCGGAATTCGCCAGTTTCGCATTTAATTTAGAAGGAAGTAATTTCCGCGTTATTTTCTCTTTTTCTTCTGATCCTTTTTATTGACTTTTCAATTGAAATAAAGGGAGGAAATAAAGGAAAGATTCTAAAATAGAAAATTAAGTTTGAAAATCGCATCTTATTTAAGTTTAAAAGTTGCTGTAATTGCTGTCAAATTTTGCTCATTACAACCAAAATGTCCAAAACAACAGCACCAAAATCGTTTCAAAATCTAGCGGAAAAGGATGAAAAATCCAGCTGCATGGGCCCCTTTTGTCTAAAAGGAAGGTTGTGGGAGGTGAGGGGTGATGTTAGAAGGTGGGGTGGTGCAGGGATGTAGGTAAGAAGTTAGTACACTTTTAGAGAGTTCCAGTTTTTGGGGGATCCTCCTTCATAACTACCGACCTTTTCTCCTCTCAAAAACGTGATTTTAAAATAGCCAGACTGAAAAGCAATTAAGGAGAAAAATTGTGACACGACGCCTCTGGGTGGCACCCATGTTATTTTAGACCTTTTTCAAAGTATATGCTTTGTTTTCTTAACAATTTTCTCCAATTAACCCATCATCCGAGGTTGTTTTTCTCGTTTTCGGAACGTTTTTCGTCTACCTGTGAATGATTGAAAGGATCAAAAGTGTTAAAAGTGACTTTTTACTGAATACTGAATAGAATAAAGTTACAATGTAACTTTTGTTTACTTTCAAGTGGGTCGAAGGGTATTAAAAGATAGCGAGGAAAATTAAACAATAAAAAAAAGGTAATAATAGAACGAGATAGGGCGAAAGTTGACAATTAGGTTGGGTCGACCCTAAACCCTCTTTCCTTTTCATTCTAGATTCATTTACATAACAAATCCACCGGCTCGGCAAACAACATTGTACGCAGTCTCCAAACTAGTCATTAGTCACACTAAAATTCATTTACATTTTAAAAATATACATCGGGTTTAGATACGCTTTTGACGCGCGGGGATCGTTAAAAAACGATTTGTGGGACCGAGAAACGAACCTCAAAGGGTTCCCCTACTCATTTCGATTGAGCTCTTAAATTGGATTTTTCTCAGGCGGAAATTGGATTATCATCCACTTTATTATTGAGTGGAGGACGAATTTAGGCAAAACGTCCCATTTTCCCCTAAATTAAGCTTTTGTATTGTCAAAATGTCTCACTTTCATCCGTTTATTTCCACGATATTTAAAAAGATGCTCAAAATCTAGCGAGAATTCTTTCAATTCGTAAACAGGATCTCCATCTTGCAAAATAGATTTAAATTAAGCATAGAATTCCTTGATGAATAAGGTTCTAAATTAAGCATAGATTTCATAACCTTTCAGGAATAAGGCTCTAAATTAAGTATTGATTTCATAAGCTTGCATGAATAAGGTTCTAAATTAAGCATAGATTTCATAACCTTTCAGGAATAAGGTTCTAAATTAAGCATAGATTTCATAATCTTTCAAGAATAAGGGTCTAAATTAAGTATTGATTTCATAACCTTTCAGGAATAAGGTTCTAAATTAAGCATAGATTTCATAATCTTTCAAGAATAAGGGTCTAAATTAAGTATTGATTTTATAACCTTTCAGGAATAAGGTTCTAAATTAAGCATAGATTTCATAACCTTTCAGGAATAACGCTCTAAATTAAGTATTGATTCATAACCTTGCAGAATAAGGGTCTAAATAAAGAATAGATTTCATAACCTTTCAGGAATAAGGTTCTAAATTAAGCATAGATTTCATAACCTTTCAGGAATAAGGTTCTAAATTAAGCATAGATTTCATAAAATCGTAGGAAAAGGCTCTTAAAGCATAGATTTTATAACCTTACAAAATAAGGCTCTAAATTAAGCATAGATTCATAACCTTGCAAAATAAGGCTCTAAATTAAGCATAGATTTCATAACCTTGCAGGATAAGGCTAGAAATTAAGCATAGATTTTTTAACTTGGCAGAATAAGGCTCTAAACGCATAAAATTATAAGAAAAATGCTCTAAATTAAGCATAGATCATAACCCTGCAAAATAATCAAATCTAATAAATAAAAAAGGCTCTAAATTAAGCATTTATTCCATAAAACTTGCAGGATAAGGCTTCTACATTGAGCATTTATTCCATAACCTTGCAGAATAAGGCTCTAAATTAAGCATAGATGTCATAACCTTGCAGAATATGGCTCTAAATTAAGCATAGATTTTTAACTTGTCAGAATAAGGTTCTAAATGCATGAAATTGTAAGAAAAATGCTCTAAATTAAGCATAGATTTCATAACTTTACAGTGAAAAAATGCTTTAAATTAAGCATAGATCATAAACATGGAAAATAAGGCTCCAAATTAAGCATATATTCCATAACCTTGCAGAATAAGGCTTTAAATTAAAATCATAAATTTTATAATCTTGCAGAATAAGGCTATAAAATTAAGCATAGATTTCATAAAATTGTAGGAAAAGGCTCTTGAAGCATAGATTTTATAACCTTGCAAAATAAGGCTCTAAATTAAACATAGATTCATAACCTTGCAGAATAAGGCTCTAAATTAAGAATAGATTTCATAACCTTGCAGGATAAGGCTAGAAATTAAGCATAGATTTTTTAACTTGGCAGAATATGGTTCTAAATGCATAAAATTGTAAGAAAAATGCTCTAAATTAAGCATAGATTTCATAACTTTACAGGGAAAAATGCTTTAAATTAAGCATAGATCATAACCATGGAAAATAAGGCTCTAAATTAAGCATAGATGTCATAACCTTGCAGAATATGGCTCTAAATTAAGCATAGATTTTTTAACTTGGCAGAATAAGGTTCTAAATGCATGAAATTGTAAGAAAAATTCTCTAAATTAAGCATAGATTTCATAACTTTACAGTGAAAAAAATGCTTTAAATTAAGCATAGATCATAACCTTGCAGAATAAGGCTCTAAATTAAGCATATATTCCATAACCTTGCAGAATAAGGCTCTAAATTAAGCATAGATTTATTTAACTTGGCAGAATAAGGCTATAAATGCATAAAATGAAAAAGGGGGGATGCTCTAAATTAAGCATAGGTAGATTTCATAACTAGCAAAATATGGCTCTGAATTAATCATTGATTTCGTTTTCTTGCAGAATAAGTGTCTAAATTAAGCACTTTCGTAATCTTATAACTCTTTTAGAATTCCTTTGAGAAATCCATAATCTTTCAGAAAAAGACTAAAAGCACATATTGTTTAAACAATAGAATACTTACATGGTATGCACGAGGAACCCCATAACTTGATATTTTTCTATATTTTCAATAGAAATCAGGGCTCTAAAGACCTCTCCACAACCGCCATACCATCTCCACCCTTCCGCCACCTCCCTTAACCTCCCATCACCTCCTGATCCAGCATCCTCCACCCAAAATCCCCGATTCTTAGATATACAATTTTTTTACAAACATTTTTCTAACACAAAAACTAATTTTATCACGCCGGATAATGCTATAGTCTTGCAGAAAAAGGCTATAAATAAATATCCATATTTATCCATTCAAATAACGAAGTAACCTCATTAGAAAAATAAATTTAGAGGTGGCAATAATCAACATTTTAATGACGACCTTAATTTTAATTCTGAACTGATTTTTATTTTCTATCAGGGCCTTTCAATTCAAATCGATTTCACTGCGATTCAATTTAAATTATGATTTTTTTTTATTAAATGAATTATGAATCATAGTTAATTAATAAATTAAAATAAATTAAAACATTAATTCAAATTTTGACGTTATGAAATGGAAAAATATTGACGTACATAGTTGCAGAAACTAGTTCAGATTTGAAATTCTCCAAGGAGATATTCTTTGGCCAATACTAATCTCACTTTTTATGATTTCTGGCCCAAAAGATTTGTGATGAAAGTTAAATATTATTTTAAAACGTACGTTTTTAAATCGGGTCCCTTAAACGGAGGGGTTGGGAAAGTTATATAAAAGGGTGGGGGGTGTCATGGACCATTGACTTCCAGCTGCACACTCACACCTCAATTAATGTACCCCGAACTATTCAATGGCCGCTTTTTGATCCATCATTCTCAAACTACAGAAATCCGTTTAGAACTCCTTAAATTCTGGGAAAAGCTGTTAAAAGGAGTTGTTTTTGTGCCTTTTTTTAAAATCGGATTTTCACTGGAAGTGACTCTGATCCATAATCGAGCCTTCAGTGTGGTCCTAAAGTGGATCATTGTCAGTCATCGGGATTATCTTAGGGCGTGTAAAATCCTGACGGACAACTTGTCAACTCGGACAAAAAAACTACCTGAAAAAGGAAAAAAAAAAAACACTTTTGGACAGATTTTCTTACCCTTCGGACACCTCCGAATGTCAAACCTCGCCGTTTAAAATCTTTTTACATGTTGAGTCCACAACCCCTTTTGTATGATCCATTAGAAAAACCGGTTGGAGATAAAAAGGGATTGAAAAGAAGAAAAAAAATTTTCGGGGGAAGGGCGCCATTGTAAATTTGTAGAGGCCTAAACCAGTCGACGTACATTAAATGGCCCTCACTGATGCAATTACTTAACCCCTCGAAAAGGAACAAACGAGGCATAACAATCTTTCTTTTTTTTCCTCTCCTGTATTTTATATCCACAGATGGTACATAGTCAATTCATGTCAGAAATTAATTTATTGTCCAAATTTATTCTCTGGGAGAAATATTAAGTTACATTTCTCAATTGAAGTAGGTTCACCGCTTTTCACCAAAATCTGATGGCTTTTTTTTAGATCTATGCCTTATTTTGAGCCTTTTTCTGAATGTTAGTGCCAATATTTTGTGGATCCAAACACCATGAAATGGGCCCCTTTCAGCATGATTTTTGATCTTTTTTGGACACTAAAGGCCCTTTTTAGCTAGGTTTTTGATCTTTTTCAGACTATATGGGCCCTTTTAGCTTGAATTTTGATCGTTTTTTGGTCATTAGGGACCCTTTTTATCAATATTTTAGATTTTTTTTGGACCCAAAGGGTTTAACTAAATTAGGTTTCTTTGGGACGAAAATGACCATTTTTAGCTTGAATTTTTGATCCTTTTTAGACACTAGGGGCCCTTTTTAGGTAGGTTTTTGATCTTTTTCAGACACTAGGGGCTCTTTCAGCTTGAATTTTGATCCTTTTTGGACACTAGGGACCCTTTTTAACTAGGTTTTTGATCTTTTTTGGGCACAAAGGGCCCTTATTTCTAGATTAGGTTTCTTTGTGACGAAAATGACCCTTTTAACTTGATTTATAGTCTTTGTTAGACACTAGGGGCTCTTTTAGCTTGAATTTTGATCCTTTTTTAGACATTTGAGGCCCTTTTTAGGTAGGTTTTTGATCTTTTCAGACACTAGGGGCTCTATCAGCTTGAATTTTGATCGTTTTTGGACATTAGGGTCTAGGGACCCTTTTATCAATATTTTAGATCTTTTTTGGACCCAAAGGGCCCATTTAACTAAATTAGGTTTCTTTGTGACGAAAATGGCCCTTTTTAGATTGATTCATAATCTTTGTTAGACACTAGGGGCCCTTTTAACTTGAATTTCGATCCTTTTTGGACACTAGGGACACCTATTAGCTAGGTTTTTGATATGGACGAAAAGGAAACTTTTTAGCATGATTTATAATCCTTTTTATACCCTCCTACCCTAAGGGCCTGCTAGATTTTAGAAACGAAAAAAAAAGAAAGAAAAAATTTTTAAACTAGATTTTAGAAGAAAAAAAAAAGTTTTTATTTTGCTTGATTTTTGATCTTTTTTGGGGATTAGGTGCTTTTTAACCAGCTTTACTATGAAAAGGGACCTATTAGCTTAATTTTAGTTATTGTACTTTTTGGACATTTAGGGCCCCTTTTAGCTTATTTTTGATCCCTTTCGGACACTTGGGCCATTCTTACCTCGATTTTTTGACATAAGGGACCCTTTTAGCTTAATTTTTGTTACTTTTTGGACACTTAGGGCCCCTTTAGGCTTATTTTTGACACTAGGGTCCATTCTTACCTCGATTTTTGGACATAAGGGACCCTTTTAGCTAGATTTTTTTTCCTTAACGACAAAAAAGGCTCTTTTTAGCTTGATTTTTGATCGTTTTTTAACACAAGTGGCCTTTTAAATCTAGATTGCATTCTTTCGCGATAAAATAGCCACTTTTAGCTTGATTTTTAAGCATTTAAAGACTTTTTGATATGGGGTGTAATAATTTCTGCTGGTAAATTTTACCTACCCGACCCTGAATTCGAACCTTTCAGGTTGCTTTTGTCACTTTTACGTTTAGTTCGACCCTTTTATTTGGCTGATGATTCAGTGAGAGAGCCGACGAGGAAATTCCGTCCCTTTTCAACGGATTATTGAAGCTCCGGATTAGCCGGGAAGGTTTCTCGTTTTCACGTCGACTGTCTGAGCTAATTAAACGTTTGTATTTGCATGTTGGAGCTATTAGCGGGGCTCTCTCTGTCAGTCGTGAAGGATTTTCAACTCCATCTAGCCGACCCATCGCGGTTTAATTGGCAATGTGAAGTCTCAATAATCACGTCGTTTACCCTTTTGTTTCAAATACTCAAATTAACTGCTAAAAGTCATCCAATGATCTGACGATAAACAACCACTTTTTATTATTAACGAACAACCTCGTAGGTTCATCATTAAGATGTCTGGAGGACATCACGACGAAACTTCGTGGAAATTAACCAACCTTACTCCCCCCCCACCTTCTTCAACCTCACCCAAACCTTCCCCCTCATAACCGAAATCATCCTCCTCCACCTCTTAACCTCCCAAAAACTTTCTCGCCCACGTCCCCCAGGCCCCAACCTTCTCTTTCCTCCCTCCAACCTTCCCACCTTCCACGACTTTCTCTTACTTCCCCAAACATCCCTATCTCCTTCAACCCACCTTCCCCCAACCTCCTACTTCTCCTAACATGAAAACTGTCTGATCCCTATTTTCAATGACCCGTTCAAAAGGGGACGTCCAAATTTCTTTCCTCTTTTGTCGGCTGTCCAACTAAATCATCGAGTTTGGCTAATAAATTTTTTTTTTCTAGGGTTTTTGTTTTCAACATGCGGTGTCCCAGGCACATGGGCGAGTTCATTAGGACCCATCCGGGCGGTTATGGATGGCGCCTCCTAACGATTTTTGGACCGAATAATTAGACCTTTTTAAAAACTCATATTTGGGGCGGGTCCTGCCACTATTAACGTCACCCTCCCCGGATAGGTAGCAAAGGCGGCTTGTTTTCAAAACAGGGGCCCCTAGAAAATAATTGACCTTCTAGATTAATGACTTTATTGAATGTTAATTGAAAAGAAAAAAAAATTCAGTTTAAAAAAATGCATTCATTAAAATTAATTATTATTGAACTGCAAGACCTTAATTGTCTATTCCAAAAAAACTTATTAAAACGCTGTTTTTGACGTAAAAACTGAAATTTTTCTCACATTTTACGGAAAACAAAGGACAAAAAACATCCGCTTTCACTCGTGAATATCACTTGTCATTCACACTAGAAAACATTTTTAACATTTTCAAACTTTTTTTTTTTTTACAAATTTTAGTTCTCCAGGGAGAAATACTTGGCCCATACTGATAATTCTTTTTTTAGGTCTTCAAGAACAAACTTTTATTGACATAATCGTCTTATAAAAATCTTGTTTTTGAGTTAAGAAAAAGCAATCGTGTTTTTACGATTTCAGTCTTTCAGGATTGATGGCAATATGGACTAATTGAGGCTATAAAAACAATATCCGAGAGTACTATTCTTCATTTCTGTTATTGCCTTGTACCTCTACTTTCTTTATTTAACCGGTAAAATGTTCAATTAACTTATAGGTAATAAAAAGAATTTCCTATTCGGAGAAACTTCATACGGTCAGAGGTCAGTTTCTCAATATCGAGAGGTAATTGAAGAAAAATGTGAAATTTTGGTCCAATATCTGTGAGGCTTGGTGGACTTTGGTCAAAGGAATTTGCGGAATAAGACGATTTTGTGGGTTATTTTGGATGATTAGGTTTAGTTCTCATCTGCTAATAGTGAGCCATCAAAAGTCAAAACGTGTACCCTCAAGCATAAAGCTTTTGTGTCGAATGATGAAGTTTCCGAACTTCAACACCATCTAGTTTCAATAGATGGGCTCAAAAGGATGAAAAGGGTCCCCCCCTGGTCGCATCCCTGGGATTAATAAACTGGAAGTAATACGGGGCTGAAGAGCTCCGGGATTTGTTGAAGGGCACCGGCTCCTATTTATTATTATTAACCTCCCCTTAAGTCGGAAGACACTCGACTAACCACGAAAGGGCCCCCGGCTTCTCGGGGACCGAAGGGCGAAAGATCCTTTTGTGGCTAACCGCTCCAGGTCATTAAAGTCAACTTTGTGGTTTCGATGAATATGCCCGGGGTATTATTACATTAATACGCTCTAGTCTTTAAATCTATTTTCTGATGTTAACAACTTCCTGGCTCTCTTAAAAATGTTTGAAGAATATGCTTAATCCACAAAAATGAGCCAGCTATCACCCAGGAACTTAAAAGCAAAACTTTCAAAAATCTGGCGGGAGAAACATGAGAGGAAAGGAGAGTCAGTGGAGAGAAGATACACTGGGGAGGAGATACCAAGGAGAGAGCACACAGATAAGAGGAGAGATCATGAAGTGGAGAGACGAGGAACAGGAGAGATCATGGAGTGGAGAGATAGGGAACAGGAGAGATCACGGTGTGGAGAGACAGGGAACAGGAGAGATCATGGAGTGGAGAGACAGGGAACAGGAGAGATAAAGTAGAGGAGAGACAGGGAACATGAGAATCCCTGGAGTGGAGAGACAGGGAAGGCAAGAGATCATCAAGTGGAGAGACAGGGAACAGAAGAGATAAAGGAATGTGGAGACAGGGAACAGGAGATACCATGGAGACTAGAGACAGGGAAGATGAGAGATCATCGAGTGGAGAGACAGGGAACAGGAGATATAATGGAGTGGAGAGACAGGGAACAGGAGAGGAGAAGGGAATAGGAGAGGAGAGACGTGGAACATTAGAGGAGAGACAGGGAACAGGAGAGGAGAGGCAGGGAACAGGAGATATCGTGGTGTGGAGAGACAGGGAACAAGAGCAATCATGGAGTGGAGAGACAGGGAAAAAGAGCGATCATGGAGTGGAGAGACCGGGAACAGGAGAGGTCATGTAATGGAGAGACATGGAACAGGATAGATCATGGAATGGAGAGACAAGGAACAGGATAGATCATGAAATGGAAAGACATGGAACAGGATAGATCATGGAATGGAGAGACATGGAACAGGAGAGATCATGGAATGGAGAGACATGGAACATGAGATATCATGGAGTGGAGAGATAGGGAACAGGAAAGGAGAGACATGGAACATGAGAGGAGAGACATGGAACAGGAGAGGAGAGACAGGGAACAGGAGAGGAGAGATAGGGAACAGGAGAGGATAGATCATGGAATGGAGAGACATGGAACAGAAGAGATCATGTAGTGGAGAGACAGGGAACAGGAGAGGAGAGACAGGGAATAGGAGAGATCATGGAGTGGAGAGACAGGGAACAGGAGAGGTCATGTAATGGAGAGACCTGGAACAGGATAGATCATGGAATGGAGAGACATGGAACAGAAGAGATCGTGAAATGGAGAGATTTCGAAAATAGACGTTTGGAAGGAGATTCATTGGAGTGGTGATAGAGTGGAGAAGAGAGAATCATCTCAAAAAGGAGTTAAGGCTCCTTTATGTCTGATTTATTAGGGCACAGATCTTCTTGAATATGACGAGAAATATTTCTGCAATATTTTTAAACTTTTCAAATCCTTTTCTTCAGTTTATGACATCCTAGATCTAGATTGATTCAACGAGTTCGGTCCAATTTCCACTTCTACAGTAACCAAAGGCACATTTTATGATTCCGTTGGAAAAAAAGAGCGATCCGGTTCACTTACTAAAGTTGGAAATTGAGGAAACGTCTGAATAAATGGTAAAAGGACCGTCGGGGGCGATATTTTAGCGATCCGTCGAACGGTCCCGAAAATGGAAACGTTTTCTAAAGCGGTAGAGAAACGGAAGAGGGATCGGATCAATCAAAAGAAAAGACAAGAGGAAATTGCGTGCCGCACCCTCAAAACTCCTCCTCGTCTACTTTATTTCAAATCACTTTATTCTGATGGATGAACGCCCCGTAACATTTAAAGCGAACAACTTCGTTTAATCCAACGATTCGATTATCGACGTCTTCATAAAGAAATCGCCTTTGAGGATTGATTCCCTCCTACGGTCGAACTTAAAAGTTTTAACGACCAATTTCGACTCGTTATCGTGTCGGTATCGCTTAAAGGGAAAAAAAAACTTTTGACACGAGTGGTCACGGGGAAGCAAATTACAGACAAATCTTCCTTTTGGACGCTTTTGAAGGGTGCGGTTCAATTAGCAAGGCGCCACCGTCGGCTCTTTTCCTCATAAAAATTAGTTCCGACCTATTTTCGCCAAAAGAGGCTTCCACAAAAAAAAAGGTTCGGGTCACGCAATTTTTTTTTTTGTTTACTAAAAATTCAGAAGCTAGAAAATGTTAATTCAGAACAACGCCGGCAATAAAACGGTCTGTTTCACATCCGACATTCCTTTTATTTAATTGAGAGCAATTTTTTCTCGAAATAATAAAAACTCTTGTTAATTCTTGACATTACGGACACGCAGGCTTGAACGCCTTGAATTCCCTCGTTGTGTTCAAATCTCGCAAAAAATCGAATCTTTAATACCCAGCAAACGACTCACTCAGTCGAAAAACAAAAACGTTCGAAAACAAAAAGCCTTTTCGATCGTAAATCTGAATTTAAGGGTTCTCGGCTCCGGAATTGTCCATAAGGGGAAAGTAAGGGTCTACATGAATCTCGAAAGCCACCGGGGATAAATTGTGACTTCATCAGCCTACAAAAGCGCTCGACGCTCGGGAGGAAATTTAAATATTTATTACGAACCCGCCGTCGAACAATGACCGTTTGTTATTCCGCTTGAATACAATGTATAATAGAGACGTAATGCATTCTTCCAGTTAGTCTGCATTTTCTTTATAATGATGCACATTTCGAGAACAAAAAAACCTTCAATACCATTAAGAAAACGTCAACCGAACAACAAATAGGCTTCAAGATCGATTGTAATTAGTGTTCTATTTCCATTGAGCAAATTTCGGTTAGGATACCGTAAAACGTCATTTTCTCTCTGATTTTGGAAGACAAATGGTGTTTTTATTCAAACACAAATGTTAAAATAACTTATCCATGGGAAAAGAGGATTAAAAACCATCAATATAATGAAAAGGGATTCGTGTTTCTTCACGCCATAACAAAAATCTGTATAGGTAAACTTTAAACGTCCATAACATCCACAATTTTTGACCGATCGACTTGTTCAATACACCGTTAGAAAGCTTATTTAAAGCACTATTAAACTTGTTTTATGCTGAAAACTTCTCAGATGACTCCATTATCCTCGAAAATCGATTCAAAGTTCAATTTTTTTTTCAGTACTTACTATGTTTTTAGAGGTTCGCCAATTTTTTCCTAGAGTGTACTAAAGGCCCCGGTTTTAGTATTCTCAGATTATCTCCGGTTCTACTCAAAATTTTTTAACAATTTTTTTTTTAATTTCGTTGATTTTTAAATGCCGAACTACTAATGTGCTCCAAAAAAATATTTTTCCAGATTTTTTATTTTATTTCTTGTATAAATGATAAAAAATCAAATTCGACTCCATTAGGAGTATCTTCAAAAAATATTAGAAAAAACGAGACCAAAAAATCGAAAATCGGTTCATAAGTTCGGGAGCAAATCGGAGAATAAGATTATTCTATTTTTTCTCCTAGCGAAATATTTTTTTGGAGCACGTTAGTTGATCGCCATATAATTAAAAAAAATGAAAAAAATTTCACAGAAAAATTTTGAGTACAACCGGAGATAGCTAAAACCGGCCTCTTGAGCCGATTGCCTCTGTGATACCGACCTCAATATCCTCCTTTATTCCGGAAATCCGCTATAAGGTATCGGCTAAATGGCTAATCTAATAAAAAATAGGCTGAAAACCCCTAATCCAATGAAAAACAGCCTTAAGAGTGTACTAAAGGCCCCTACTGATTTTTTTTTTTAATTAAATGGCGATCAACTAGCATGCTCCTAAAAAATATTTCGCTAGGAGAAAAAATAGAATAATCTTATTCTCCGATTTGCTCCCGAACTTATGAACCGATTTTCGTTTTTTTGGTCTCGTTTTTTCTAATATTTTTTGAAGATACTCCTAATGGAGTCGAATTTGATTTTTTTAATTTATACAAGAAATAAAATAAAAAATCTGGAAAAATATTTTTTTGGAGCACATTAGTAGTTCGGCATTTAAAAATCAACGAAATTTAAAAAAAAATTGTTAAAAAATTTTGAGTAGAACCGGAGATAATCCGAGAATACTAAAACCGGGGCCTTTAGTACACTCTTAAACACCTAATCTTATGAAAAATCTTCCTAAAAGAGGCTGTCTCAATTGATCCAATCTTGAGTAGAGATGTGTGGGGAGATTAAAAAGAATCTACCTCTTGGACTTTGCTGCCTTAAGTCCGGTTTTTTCTTGTTTTTCCTTCTTGATTCCTTAAACTTGGAAATAAAGGAAGATACGCTACTGAGTTCTAAGTACATAGAATAATAATTTATTAGTGTTATTTTTCGTGGAATTGCGTCTAAATGTATAGCCGTCGATTCTATCTTGGGGACGTGGTCAACAATGGAGGGATGCAAATTGACAACTTCACCGGATCCCGGCGTTCATTAGGCGCGTTTGATTTGTACCTTTTAATGTGACACTCGTTGGTGGAAAACACGGCTACAAATCACCCTCGAGGTCCTAAGGGGGGGAGGCGGAGGGGAGAATCTTCAATGGCCGAGGGGGGAAAACGACGCATCCGTGTTACGCCCGGCTGACTATCTTACCCCAAATGTCTTGTCTCCGATTGTTCAAAATATCCTTCACTTTTTTTTTCTCTTCTCTTCCTATATTCGAGGGTCCTAAATTTTAATTCATACCTGATCATATTATTTGTTGGGACGGGCAGATGTCCCGGGCCCGACTTTGATGTTCTATTATCTCTAAAGATGCGTTCATGAATAGCTTTTAAGTGATATATGATTTTTAACCTTTTGATATCTATTATGAACGCTTGAACGAATTTTAACAATCATGGTTATAAATTTGATATCACATAAAAATAATTAAATGATTAAAAGTGATGATTTCGCAGAAAAACGTGAATTTGTACTCATTTTCAGACCTGAAAATATTCATTTTTTGATTTCTACTAAAATCTGGTTTTTGGCCATTTTTAGGGTGAAAAACAAGAACCTGAAACTTGTCTGTTTTGGATTAAAAAAAAAAAAAAACATTTTTTTGACCTCACCAAAGGGGGGACTCTTTTTAACTTTTCAGACCTGAAAATTTTCATTTTTTGATTTCAACTGAAATCTGGTTTTAGACCATTTTTAAGGTAAAAAACAAAAATCTGAAGTCGGTTTTGGGATATAAAAACATTTTTTCTAACTCAACAAAGGGGGGACTCTTTTTAACTTTTCAGACCTGAAAATTTGCATTTTTTGATTTCAACTAAAATCTGGTTTTTGACCATTGTTACTGTGAAAAACAAGAATCTGAAGTCGGTTTTGGGATACAAAAACATTTTTTCGACCTCACCAAAGGGGGGACTCTTCTTAACTTTTGAGACCTGAAAATTTTCATTTTTTGATTTCAACTAAAATCTCGTTTTAGACCATTTTCTGGGTGAAAAACAAAAATCTGAAGTCGGTTTTGGGATACAAAAACATTTTTTCGACCTCAACAAAGGGGGGACTTTTCTTAACTTTTCAGACCTGAAAATTTTCATTTTTTGATTTCAACTAAAATCTGGTTTTTGACCATTTTGACGGTAAAAAACGAGAATCTGAAGTCAGTTTTGGGATTAAAAAAATTAAATAAACATTTTTTCGACCTCACCAAAGGGGGGACTCTGCTTAACTTTTCAGACCTGGAAATTTTCATTTTTTGATTTCAACTAAAATCTCGTTTTAGACCATTTTCAGGGTGGAAAACAAAAATCTGAAGTCGGTTTTGGGATACAAAAAAAAATAAATAAATAAAAAACATTTTTTCGACCTCGCCGAAGGGCCTTAACTTTTCGGACCTGAAAATTTTCATTTTTTCATTTCAACTAAAATCTGGTTTTTGATCATTTTTAGGGTGAAAAACAAGAAACTGAAGTCGGTTTTGGGATATGAAAACATTTTTTTCGACCTCACCAAAGGGGGGACTCTTTTTAACTGTTCAGACCTGAAAATTTTCATTTTTTGATTTCAACTAAAATCTGGTTTTTGACCATTTTTGTAATAAATAGATCAAAAACTGACTGAGTTGTCCTAATTATTTCGCATAAAAACTAAAATAAGACATTAAAAAAGACCGGACGTTTGCGAATAATCGATGATTGCCATTATCGGACCAATAAAGATAAATTTTAACGTCTCAAGCAGGTGATGGAGGAGGAAATATCAATTAAAACGACAAGTGAGGACAATAATTTTTTAAAAAACCTCTAATTGGAAAGCCGACCTCAGCTGCAAATATCCGATTGCTGGAGGTCTTCGAAAGCTTCAATCAAGAATCTTGTAAATCGATAGAAATTTCAAACTAGAACGTGTTTTTTGTTTTATTTTTTCTGGTGAGATAATTTTCATTGAAATGTGTATTGAGTTTCTAAGATGAAAGGATAAACAAATCGTCCAATTAGGTGCCGGAGTTGGAAAGGGAGTTGGATGTCTGATTTGTTAGAATGTAAAAATTATTTAAATCTTAACAGGATGCTCGAGTTGAATTCAATAAGCTACTGATTAAAAATGGAAAGAAGCTAATTTTTTTTTTCTCTCTCAAGGTATGTCGTCCGGCCAATATAAACTCGATCCTAATTGACATAGCCTGTGGGGGCTTAATGAGGATCCTTGAGGAATTTCTTTCTCTCAACAGGTGAATTGTCTTTATCGAAGGACTTAAAAGATGCTTTCAACTTTTTTTAAATAGGGCCATTCACAATACATCCTCCCTTCGAAAAACCGAGGATGATTCGACAATTCAGGGATTGAATAGCTCTAAAAGGGAGGGGTAGATAATACTTTGGAGACATCTGAGGACTAATAGCCTGTCACTAATTCAACGTCACCAGCTCGTTTTTAATTATTTATTGTCGGAACCGTGACGCAGATGTGGGGTCTTTTGCGAGTTAATCAAAAATATATGATCTGTAAACGATTCTCCTAAATGCGACCCACCCGGTATATCCGGAGCCATTTTCCTAATGGCGTATATCTATTGCTATTGAATAGTGTACGCTCGAGTTGGCTGCTTGAAAAAATGGCCGGATTTTCTCGATAAAACGTTATAAAAGTATTGGTCCTGGAGCTTGCCCAGAGACACGAACTTTCTCAAAGGTCTACAGATTTCGGGGGTCCATAAATTTCGGGGGAAATAAATCCTTTTTTTCTAACATGACTTGAATTTGGTGATAATTTTATGAAAATGGGACTAATTTCACTCAAACACATCATAATTGCCTAATTAGATAATTAGGTAATTAATTAATTTTTGGAGAAAATTTATTTTTCAATCATAACATGAATTTGGTGATAATTTTCTAAAAATGGGACTAATTTCACTCAAATACATAATAATTACCTAATTAGATAATTAGTTCGCTCAAACACATCATAATTACCTAATTAGTTAGTTACTTAATTAATTAATTTTTGGAAAAAAAATTTCAGTCATAACATGAATTTAGTGATAATTTTATGAAAATGGGACTAATTTCACTCAAACACATTATAATTAGTAATTACCTAATTAGTTAATTAATTGATTTTTGAGAATTTTTTTTTTCAATCATAACTTGAATTTGATGATAGTTTTATGAAAATGGGACTGATTTCACTCAAACTCAATATAATTACCTAATTAGTTAATTAATTAATTAATCAAATAATTAACTAATTAGGTATATTGAGTTTGAGTGAAATCAGTCCCATTTTTATAAAATTATCATCAAATTCAAGTTATGATAATAACTTTTGAATATTCAAAAATAATTTTTGAAAACAAATTTTTTTTGCAATCATAACTTGAATTTGGTGATAATTTTATGAAAATGGGAAAATTAAGTTAATTAGTCATAATTACCTAATTACATAATTAATTACCTAATTAGTTAATGAAATTTAATCGGGATCACGTGAAGATTATTTGGTTAAAATTTGGTGAAGATCGGACCGGTAGAAAGGCCGTAGCACATTTTTGCAAACTTTAGACAGACATATCTCCGCCATTTTGTCGAATTTCAAAAATCGCTCTCGTCACTTTCAAGATAACCACGAAAGAAAAATTGTGTGAAAATTTCGTTAAAATCGGATGAAAATTGTGGCCATGAAGTGTTCTGGAAAAAAAAGGCGGCGGACGGCCGGACGGACGGACGGCACCACAGACTAAGTCATGTCCGACAAAGATCAAAAGTCAGTTTGACCCTAGGGGGTCTGGAAGACCCTTCCCCAAAAACCCGATTCCGACGGTATTACAATAAGTTCTCTTTGAGTAAGTTAAAAATTAAGCACCCCCCCTCACATCACTAACCTTCCACCACCTCCCTTACCCTCATCGACCCTCCCCACACCTCTCCAACCTTCGTCATGTTGTCTCTAATCCATAAAATGACTGTTTTAGATTTTTTTTATCTAAAAATTAATTAAAACTGACAATTATATAATTTGCTGTTAATTTCTTAAAATAGCCTATCGAACGAAATAGTGGGAATTCTTTTGAAAAGCGGTGATAAACCCATCGAATTGACGTCAATCAGTGAATAACGAGCGGATCATGCCACCAAACCGGGGTCCCGACCCGGGAGAGCAGACAACAAATTAACATTAATAACTTTATCTCCAGTAATTGTCCTCTTAATTATCGGCTATCAGTTATTGATTCACTGCCACCGATTATTCATAATCAGAGACCCCAGGAGGTTTTTTTTTATATCGCGCTCGGAAATTTCGATTATTTTTATTCGTTGTCTGGAACTCGAGATATTTATGGGTCAGTAATTGGAATTCGATAAAGCGAAGTCATGCTGTCTGTGGATCAAAACTGGACGAATCATCTGGTCATCCGATGACAGGGAAAGATAGATGGGAATATTCCATTGGGGTGCCTTTGAGTTGACCAGCTTGGTAAGATAGATTCGACCCTTACCCACTTGTGGTCTCAGCGTGATGTGCTGCCATCACCCACAAGGCGAACAGCGAACCTAGTAGGAAAAAAATGAATTATGATGTGCTTCCGTGAATAATTTCGAACAAAAGTTTATGTTCTGTTTATAATCAATTAATCCGATGGATGCTCCTCCTTTTTATGGAAAAAGGCCCGCATTCTCCGACTTCCCCCTTCGAATATTCATTTATTGGATTCCGATGGAAGCAGCAGGTGGTCAAGAAGGGCAAAAGACAGAATCGCATTTTCGAAAAGGAATAGTAGCAGATGAGCAATTAGGATATTTTAATGGCCCTCATGGACATCGCCGATGCGGGGCCGATATCTGGACAGCTGCAATTTGTACGTGGAAATGGAAAAATTAGACCTGCCTACGAGAAGTTCCCAGTCTATTTACACTCCTCTGTTTGTTTTTGTTCGAATTGTGGGCCAGGTGAAGTTCCCTCTTTAAAATCTGGAACATTGTAACGTTTTCTAAGAATATCCACTTCTCGGGATACACAAAGAAAATCGCCCTGGAGGGCCAAAGGTGGACTTTTTCGGGAGTTCATTGTCACGCCCCTGATGGATGAACTCGTACAGATGTTCCTCCTCCTTTGGGACACTATATGATGAATCTATTTCGTAAATTTGTCTCAAAATTTGCCTTTATTATTTAGTCTTTAATGCTTTTTTTAAAGGAAAAAGTTAGTATTTTCACTTCTAACGGTTTTTGGAGGTTTTCTTTGATTCTAAACGGTTTTCGTGGAGTATCAGTAACTAAGGATGAGATTTGAGGAGGTTTTGATGAATTCTTGTCAGTTTTTGATGATTTTCTCTGATTCCAAACTGTTTTTGTGGATTCTTAGCGACTAAGGATGAGGTTTGAGGGGGTTTTGATACATTTTTATCAGTTTTTGATGATTTTCTTTGATTCTAAACTGTTTTTGTGGATTCTTAGCGACTAAGGATGAGGTTTGAGGAGTTTTTGATACATTTTATCAGTTTTTGATGGTTTTCTTCTTTTCTAAACGGTTTTTTCGTGGAGTATAAGTGACTAAGGATGAGATTTGAGGAGGTTTTGATGACTTCTTGTCAGTTTTTGATGATTTTCTTTGATTCCAAACTGTTTTTGTGGATTCTTAGCGACTAAAGATGAGGTTTGAGGGGTTTTTGATACATTTTATCAGTTTTTGATGGTTTTCTTATTTTCTAAACGGTTTTTTCGTGGAGTATAAGTGACTAAGGGTGAGATTTGAGGAGGTTTTGATGACTTCTTGTCAGTTTTTGATGATTTTCTTTGATTCCAAACTGTTTTTGTGGATTCTTAGCGACCAAGGATGAGGTTTTAGGGGTTTTTGATACATTCTTATCAGTTTTTGATGGTTTTCTCCGTTTCTAAACGGTTTTTTTGTGGAGTATCAGTGACTAAGGATGAAATTTGAGGTGGTTTTGATGAATTCTTATCAGTTTTTGATGGTTTCTTTGATTATAAACGGTTTTTGTGGTTTCTCAGTGCCTAAGAATGGGATTTCAGGAAGTTTTGATGAATTTCTGTCATTATCGAGAGGTTTTTGTTGATTCTAAATGATTTTCGTGGAGTCTCAGTTACTAAGGATGTGGATTTTTGATTTTTTTTTTAGTGATTTTGATGGTTTTTTTAGAACTTTTGTTGAACTTTCTGTACTAATTTCAAAGGTTTTTGAATCGCTTTCAGTGGTCTATGATAGAAATTTGAACGGTTTTTCGGACTTTTTGCGGTATTGAGAGTTTCGAACACGTTTTTTTTTAATAGTTTTTATGTAATATGAATAGTTTTGTTGAACCTTGAGTGATTTGAATGGTTTTGAACAGATTTTGATGGGTTAGTAGTTTTGATCGCTTAAAGTGGTATTCCATGGTTTATGAACGATTTTTTATGAATTTGGGATACAGAGTTGATAAAGTTTTAAAGGTTGGATCTATCACGACCAGCTGGATGACAGCCTGTCCGTTAAAAACCAGACTTCAATCAAGCTGTCCATCTTCTGTTCATACTGACAGACATAATCCGAATATCCTGAGATAATCCCGTTTTTGTATTGATGGATTTGAAGAGGCGGCACGAGCTGGAATTTTCTCAGGTGAGAATTCTTTCGGGAGGTCTCTTTAAGTGCGTTTTCGTCCACAATGGGCTCAAAGTGTAGGAGGGGGGGGGTGAAAAGTCAAAAGGTGACAACCGACCTCAGCCCCCCATTCCGATTCATTCAAACGCCGACTTGAAGCACCTTGAAATTGCCTTTTGTCCACCCCACTTAAAAACGTGTTTCCCTTGAGAAAAGAGCGAGTCCCACTTGAGGTAAAACGGGACCATCTTTTCTACGTAGGTAGACCGAAAAGCCCTCCTTTCCAGAACCCAAATTGTTCGTTTTTTAAATACTGAAAATACTCCCGGATATAATCAGACATGCAATTAACCAAAAAGGAAGACAACTTTTTTTTTCTTCTTCATTCCCTCCTGTCTCTCCATACGTCTGGTAAACGTTTCGCACGCCTGTCAGCTCTTAATTTATTCCATGTTTTCCTCTCATGATACACGACCCAATGCTTTTCGAACTTGATGAATAGTCATGAAATCATTTTTTTTTATTCAGGAAAAACGCCCATCGAAATATATAGCCTATATTTTAAACTTGAAAAAAAAAAAAATATTTACGATATTTTGTTCATGTAATGAAAACTTCACGGTAGTGATTTTCTGTATGATCTTATCCGTTGATTAATTCTCAGAGAGTATATAAATTATTCATGTCTTGATTACGTGTCTACGAATTATATTCATTTAACAATTACCCTTGTATAATATTATAACAACAAATTTGTTTTGTTTTTCTTATTTAATTAAAATTATACGCTCGATTTAATCTTTTTTCTATTTTGAAGAATTAAAAAAAAATGTTTCCTTTGAGGTGTATTTTTTACTCGTTTTTTTGCGACATTTTCCTCTTTGTGGTCCCATTCTTTAAATTTCCTATTTAAAAAAAAATAAATAAGGTATTTTGTTTATCTACTGAAATGTGTAGGGGTAGATCAACTGATTAACCACAAAAAAGTCCCATACCGAAACCCGTGAGGATTGGCGTCTATAGCGTTTTTAAGGTGATTTTTTTCGTTTTTTGTGCAATATCTCGAAAACCGTTTGTCGTAGAAGAATTAATTTTTAGTACAAAATTAAAGAAAATTAAATTTTCTATAATTTTGAGCTAATATAATTTTTTCGTAGGATCAAACGTTTCTGAGCTACGAGGTCGCAAAAAACCTGGAGTTTTCTATTTTGACCTCTAAAGGACAGAAGACGTCAATTAATCAAAAAAGTGTACTTAATAAAAGTTGTAGAGAATTTAATTACCTTTAAAAACCAACTCTCAAAAAGCAATTAACGATGAATAGGCAGGAGTGGTGGTAAATTTTAAAAAATTAAAAAAAAAATTGAAATTTCAAAAAAATTAAAGCCTATAAAATTTGATGAAAAATTGCAAATTTGATTTAATAAGATTTTTTGTAAGACCAAACGTTCCTGAGCTACAAGGCGACAAAAAAGCGGGATTTTTCAGTTTTTCCTATGAAAAAAGTCAGATTTTAGAAAAGTCGGAAAAAATCAAGGAAGGAGATATCCTATCAAAAAAGCGTACTAACTAAACGTTGTAGAGAATTCAATTTCCATTTAAAATCAACTATCGAGAATCAATTAACGACCAACAGGTTGGGGTGGGGGTAAATTTCAAAATACTCAAAAAAAATTCAGTCAAAAAATTTTATTGAAAAAATTCAAATTTCAAAAAATTGTATAAAAACAAAATGCACAAAATTGGAAAAATTTATTTAAGATTTTCTTCATTAGTCCCATTTTTTTAAGGAGTTCAGTTTATTGTAATAATAAAATTGAAATAATAATAAATTTTAGTTAGGTACCTGAAAATATAACAATAGTTAGTTTGTTTTTACAGGTATTTGTAAAGATCGTGGTTTTTATTGAATTGGTTTTTTTTTGACACAATTCTTTAGAATTTCTTCGAATTGTTGTATCGGTAGACCACTTAAGGTGCTATTAGGGTAGAATAAACACTTTCTGGTTGGAAGGCGAGAGAAAAGAAGAAAAAAAACCATTGTCCTATTGTAGAATGAAATAAACGAGTTCTGAGTCGAAAAAAAAGATCCCCCCACGTGCCATGGATTCCGCTTTTCTAAAATCAAAAGAAGAGTGAATATCTGAAGGGGGAGTGAGTCCTCTTTTTCGACAATGGGAGGTTCATTAAAACCAAGTTTGTCCATTGTCGATCTTTTACAGGTAACTTACCTGAAAAACTGACTTTCTTTCAAAATACTCCAAGGAGTTCGAATTCACAAAAAGGGCTTCACCTGGACCACCTCACTCCCTCGCATTGTCCACTTTCGACCTGATTTCGACGACAATAAGAAATTCGTTAAATTTCTCCGTAACGACTTTTTTTTTTAGAAGGATAATAAAGATATCATGACTTGGGAGAGAGCCGTTGAATGGCAAGTCATTAATTAAGTCTTGGATTTAGTCAATGAGCCGTGTATTAATTAATTCAAGTGATTATCTACCTGGGTAATTGATGGAGTACCTTTGAAAACTCGATCCCCCACTCTTGCATAACTCCCTTACGTCATGTACGGGACACCTATTTATTCAAATGAATAGAATTATCTCCATTTGAAAACCAGATCCATGGAATAAGAAAACGTCAAAACTTATCAATAAACACACATGGTAAAAGATGAAAAAATCATTCTCAAAGATGCCTCCAAAGGACTTGAGGGATTTATGAGCATCCACTACTGCATCTATAGCGAAGCCTTCCCCCGGAGTTGGGACCGAGCTAGGGAGTTAAGTGCTTAGTTCGCCCTACAGTCCCTCTTCTATGCTCTCCTATGTCCTATTCTCTTTTATGCTCTTCTGTTCCCATATAGTCTTTCATGCTATTCCCTTAGGGATAGTACCGCCACACTCACTTGGCAGACACTCATAAAAACCAGACTCTACATGAAGTCGTTTTTTTTGCCATTGAAGTTTAATCTTTTATCGAAAAAAAGTTGGATATCGAATTAAAGATCTAGATCCGCAATATGCAAAATGAAAACCTTTTTACAGGTGCCCATAAAATTTTATGAATGTAATAAAACTTTAAAAAGAATGTTGCGTTTGAAAAACAAAGTGTTTTTAGAAAAGTCAAAATAGGAGATAAAAATCAGGAGTTGGGAATAAATTAATGAAGAACACGAGATGTTTGTAATCCTGGTTCGTTCGACGGTTAACATCCAATTACGAGCCGAATTCCTTTTCTTAATGTCAACTCCCGTGGTATTTGAGTAATCCGCTATAATGGGGCCGATTTTCTATTAGATCCCGCCGTGGCTGGGAAAAGAGCAACGAGACGTTTTGTTCCCAATATAAGTTTAAAAGAGCTCCCTCGCAATCTTTATTGTATAAACGATCGGTGTCGGTAAATCAAGCAATTACCACGTGGTCGAACACGGGCGGGAAGGAGCGGGTAATTGCCACCTTCGCCGGTGCCCCATTGTCGACCGAACGGGGCACCCGTTTGACCTCATACACACTCTCCCACGCAGTACCTCCAGTCCCCCAATGAAATTTTCAACTGAGTAATTCCAAACGAATTATCCCCTATCATTTACATAATCGTTTAACCAGCGAATAATGAAGATAATATCTAGGAACAATGTAACGAGAATAATTTAAATAATTATTTGACCTGTTATATAATTCTAGGAGAACGGAGGCGTTACTTGCATGCAAATTGAAAACGTATGTACCTCCGCCATATAGTACTGCCTACCTAATAACTTCGAACGGTCAGCATCATTGAACAGATCGGGTAAATATCCAGTCGCCAAAGAGGAGGCCCCTCGATTATTGACAAACATCTTTTTATTTCTTTAACCCTTCTTATTTGCAGCGAAGAAGATATACATTGTATAGGATAAGTGAAGAAGACGCTGAGTGTAGGACAGCATAGAAGAGAGTAGGAGAGAATAGAACAGAATAGACGAGCATAGGAATGGATTAGAGAGCATAGAGAAGAATAGTAGGAGAGAGGTGAACAAACATAGGAGAGCATAAGAAAGCCTAGAAGATCGTAGGAAAAGATAAGTGAACACTTGAGAGCATTTTGGACTTTAGGGCATTGGGGAAATAAGAGAGAATAGAATGGAATAAAACATAGAAAAGCATAGACGAGCATAAGAGAACAAAGAACATCATGGAAAAACATAGACGAGAATAGGAGAGCATAGAAGAGCATAGGAGAGCGTAGGATAACATAGGAGAGCATAGGAAAGCATAGAACATCATGGAAGAGCTTAGGTGAGCTTAAGAGACCAATAAAAAGAATGAGGAGGGGAGACACACAAGACAATAGGACATCATAAGACACCATAGAAGAGAATATATGGGCATAGGGAAAAGATAGGTGAACACAGATAGAGGTGAGACTAACATTGGAGAGCATTTTAGAGTATTTAGGAGAAAGGAAAATAAGACAGCGTAGAGAGTATATAAAATCACGAAGAGCATATGACTGCATAGTAGAGAATAGAACAGCATAGGGGAAGGTATGTCGACACAGGCGAACATAAAAGATCATAGAAACAATAGGACAACATAGAATAGCATTTCTTATGCCAATTTTAATAGATAAGAGAGTATAGGTATATGAGAGCATTGGAGAGCATAAAAGGGAATGAAATAGAATACCTATCTTCGATTATTCTTGTTTTAATAAAATAATGAGCCGTTTGCCTCAAATTGTTTAATTTGGGAAAGAAAATTAGAGGTTCTCTTAGGGGAGTTTTTAGGTGTGAAAGTTACACTAATAGTTTCCCGTTTGTTGGTTTATGTTTAATGGTCGGGAGTGGGGAGGGGGGAGAAACCACCCCTGGTTTTAGGAAGTCGATAATTGGATAAGGTTCGGGTGTAGAAGTCAAGTTAAACGGTTCGGATATCCTCGTCAATATTGACAAAAGGTTTCACAGTTCTGAAAGACTAATCACAATAAAAGGGCATAAATCAAGCGACTCCCCGTTTGTGACTTCCCATGAAAAAGACTCAGGAAGCCGTTAATTAGGTTGAAACACGTGAAGACACGTGCAAACCAAAACTTGAGACGGGAAGATTTATGTTTCTCGGCGCTCGTTAGTTTTTGGCAAGCATCTTCATGCTGGACACCTCCTAACCTTAAAATTTAATAAATATTTTATTAACAATGGAAACTCAAATTTTGGAGAACTCAAAGGCATCGATTTGTACACAAAATAATAATAAATTGTAAAAATGAGAGTGGTTATCAATTTCTGAGTGTAATTGTAAACAGATTGTTAAGTCTTAAAGGGTGTAGGGAGGGGTTCTAAGCGGAGTTTTGAGGGGAACAATGGGAGGGCAATGTAACGCTTAGTTGGTGATATTGTCGCCATGACAACACGGCGGTCTGCTTGAATACCCTCCTGATTAGAAAGAGGGTGGGACGAGGAGGTCTCACAATCACACAATTATCCTCGACGAATAATAGAGCGACTACCATTTCGAAAAACGTAACGCCCCGAGAGACGGGTCGAAAACGAGTTTTAAGAGCTCCGCAACGATAGTAGCTGACTTACCTGAGAATTACATCGCTAATTACGGACCGATTGTGCTCCCTCGATTTCAAACAGTTCCCTCCCTCCTTCCTCTCTTTTAACTCTTTTATTCCGACAATCGATTTTTGATTAATTTTTCGGAACAATAGTCCACATAATAAATATCAATAAATTTGGAGAGGGAAATGAATGGTGTGAAAGAATTTGTATCATAAAATGATTTTATTGAATTAAAACCCAATTTATTCCATTTTTATTATTTATTTATAATTTTTTTGTTCCTTCAAATTGAGTGCTATTGTGTTTATAAAATGTCGAAATCCGTTGGAATTATGAGATAAATAACTACATAGGTACTTGATATTGGTGAAGGGGTACAAAACTTCGTAAGCGAACTTAGAAAATCTGTAGAGCCACTCTCGATAGGGATTCTATACCCTTCTATAATCCATGCTATTCTATGCTTTCTTTTATGGTCTCCTAATTAGTCCAGTCAATCTAAGCCCGAAAAGGGCAAATAAAAAAAATAAATAAGGTTTTTTGTTTATCTACGGAAATGTGTAGGGGTAGGTCCTCTGATTAACCACAAAAAAGTCCCCTACCGAAACCCGTGAGGATTGGCGTCTATAGCGTTTTTAAGGTGATTTTTTTCGTTTTTTCTGCAATATCTCGAAAACCGTTGGTCGTAGGCGAAATAATTTTTTATACAAAATAAACATAATTAAATTTTCTATATTTTAGAACTAATACGATTTTTTCGTAGGACCAAAGGTTTCTGAGCTACGAGATCGCAAAAAACCGGGGTTTCTATTTTGATCTCTAAAGGACAGAAGACGTCATCTAATCAAAAAAGTGTACTTAATAAAAGTTGTAGAGAATGTAATTACCTTCCAAAAACGACTCTCAAAAGGCAATTAACGATCAATAAGCATGAGTGGGGGTAAATTTCAAAAAATTAAAAAATTGCTTCTCGATAGTTGATTTTAAATGGAAATTGAATTCTCTACAATGTTTACGTAGTACGCTTTTTTGTTAGGATATCCCCTTCCTTGATTTTTTCCGACTTTTCTAAAATCTGACTTTTTTCATAGGAAAAACTCGAAAATCCCGCTTTTATTACTCCTTTTTAATTTTTCGGTTTTTTGCGACCTCGTAGCTCAGAAACGTTTGGTCCTACGAAAAAATCATATTAGCTCAAAAATATAGCAAATTTAATTATGTTTAATTTTGTACTACAAATTATTTCGCCTACGACTAACGGTTTTCGAGATATTGCAGAAAAAACGAAAAAAATCACCTTAAAAACGCTCTAGACGCCAATCCTCACGGTTTTCGGTAGGAGACTTTTTTGTGGTTAATCAGGGGACCTACCCCTACAAATTACCTTATTTTTAGATTGACTGGACTGTACTCTCCCCTATGATCTCCTATGCTCTTCTCAAAATTTTTTTTGTAATACAGTTGTTTTATGTACTTTTGGGTCCTATTAAACTTGCAGGACGGGACACTCCCCCTTCCTCAGATAGCGAAAATTAATCGAAATCGTTCCGAACGATTATAAAAGCGTCCCGCCTGCCAAGAATCCCATTTAAAAAATTAAAACTTAAAAGACCTCCCATTCAAAAAGGCGATTTCGTGAACAGAGCCGTCTATGAAACGTCTTATTTTTAGAAAAGTCAGAAAAAATAAATTAAACATTAAAAAAAAATCCTCGTAAATAAAACAGAACCGTTCGAAATTAAACGTTTTATTTATATTGTCGTTCAAAATGTTAGTTTGGAACCCGTCCACAACACCTGCCTGTGAAATAAACACGGTAAATCATAAACATTTTAATTTAGTGAGAAAATTAATAATTCAAGATGAAAACTAATAACTGTTCACCTCCTGCGATTATAAAAAAAAATCTCAAACTATTTTGAGATCGGTCCAAATTAATTGTGAATTTATTTTTAAATGAAGATGTAAAAATGAAGCTTTTTTTTTATTTAAAAAAATTAATGAGCTTATTCTTGTAATTGCAGTGAAAAGTTGAGAGGGGAAAAAATCTAGTTGGAGCTTGTTTCCAATTATAATATAAACAAAGTTGGAAAGTTGAGTTATTAAGCGGATTCCGAGTGCTCGTTTAGAGTGTTTTTTTATTGTTTTTTATCTCTCCTAACTTGGAGAAATTAATTATAAAATTTATGTTTTGATTAAATCAATTAGAAGGAGAAAATGTCCGGGGGATTTGGTAATTTCGTAGTGGGGATTTAAATTATTATTGCGGTCGGACCTGAAATACGCGCCAGGCGAAAATTAGGTAATAATCCGAGCGAGTGAGCATTGCGGGTCCCGGGGAGTCCCTCGAGTGGAAAATGCCCTCCTCCGGCCGAGTAGGTAATTGTTTTCAAAGTTTAACAATTACTGGGAAACTAAACGTTTAGATCGGCTTACAAATTAACGGAGGAATTGCTTAATTCGACGAAAAACGGCTAATTATTCAATTTGTGTTGATAAAGTTGTGGGGTTAAACGATTAAATGTTTACGGTTCGTTGAAGGCGACATCGAGTACATGATGGCAGTGTGATCTTTTGCTGGATCAAAAGGTGATGAAAGTTTAATGGTTGAGGGCAATCATATCTTCATAGGATATATTCCACTTTTTTATTATTACATTATTTTTGCAAAAAAAATATTAGTCAAAAAAGTGAAGAAAGGGTCCCCCCTATGGGGAGAACGAAAAAAAAAAAGTTTTTATATCCTAAAATTAACTTCAGATTCGTGTTTTTCACCCTTAAAATAGTCAAAAATCCCATTTTTGAGGAAATGAAAAATGAAAATTTTTCGTGTCAAGAAAGTGAAGAAGAGTCCCCCCTTTGGTAAAGTCGAAAATGTTTTATATCCCGAAATTAACTTCAGATTCTTGTTTTTCACCCTTAGTGAATAGTCAAAAACCTGATTTTTAAGGGCAAAAGATGACAATTTTCGGGTCAAAAAAGTGAAGAGTCCCCCCTTTGGTGATAGAAAAAAATGTTTTTATATTCCGAAATTAACTTCAGATTCGTGTTTTTTACGCTTAAAATAGTCAAAAATCCCATTTTTGAGGAAATCAAAAAATGAAAATTTTCGTCCATATTCGTCTATTTCCGTCCATACTCTCCATAATCGTCTGCATTCCTTTGTGTCCTATGGGAAAACCTTCAAAAAGTGCTAAAAACTGTCTTTCGAGTCAAAACAGCTCCAAAATATCTCTGGGCCAATAATTTCTGCAAAAAGATTCTCTATTTCTGAAGTCCCGACTTGAATAATCGCGAATTTTTTTGTTGAAGTTGATAAAGTGTCGCGGTCGGTGTGTTATAAAAATTAATGTTTTGATATGAGAATGGTCGGGGTAGTGGGCGTAATATTAATAACGGGAGTGGAGAGGTGTCATCAACAATTACCTCCTTTCACTCCTAATCCGAGCATTGTTGGTTGCCGAGGTTCTTCTTAATTGAAAGGAGTGCCTCTCAAGAGCACGTGTTCCCTTTATTGTTATTTATTTCCTTTTGACGCCTCCGTGCGGATTTATTCCTTATCTAATCTCGGCCGACAAAGAGGAGGACCCCGTGGGTAGAGGGAACATTCCGATTTCCAACGAACAAAAGCCGGTTTCTCGAACCCGAATAATAAAAGGAGGAAAAGCACTAAAAGGTTAATCGATTAATTAAATAATTAACCGGGGGAGCAGACGAGTTAGCCAATTATAATAGAGGAACGTTGCCAGACATTTGTTGGCTCTCTCGATTTTTGGGGCGATGGGGAGGTGGGTGGGGAGGGGAAGGGGCTTGGAGAGGAGGGAGACCACTTCAAACTGACAACCGACGTCTCAACACTAATTTACCATTCTATCCGAGAGAATTTATTCATTATACTTCAACCGCTAATTAATGTCTAAAGTTTATTTCAAAACATGTCGCTCGTTTTCATGTCTTCATTTATGTCACGCCTATTTTGGGGAGCTTTTCCACATCAAATAAAGGAGTTTCCTACCCATAATATTTTCTATCTACTATATTTCATTCGTTGAATCTTTTTGACAGTTTTATAAGTGCACATTACGAATCTGAAATTATTTTAAGGATATAGGTACCAATGGGGGGGACCATTCTTTACTTTTTTTTCACTCGAAAATTTTCATTTTTTTTTGTTTTCACCCAAAATCTTCTTTTTCACTATTTTAAGGGTGAAAAACACGAATTTAAAGTTAATTTCGGGATATCAAGACATTTTTCACGTCATCACCAAAGGGGAGTCTCTTTTTCACTTTTAGGTATTTTGACCCAAAAGGTAATTTCCTCAAAAATTGGGTTTTTGACTCTTTTAAGGGTGAAAAACACGAATCTGAAGTTTATTTCGGGATATAAAAACATATTTTTTGGCCTCATCATAAGGGAGACCCTTTTTCACTTTTTTGGCCTGAAAATTTTCATTTTTTTGATTCCATCTAAAATTTGGTTTTTGACTGTTCTAAGGGTGAAAAACAAGAATCTGAAGTTAATTTCGGGATATATTGTAAAAACGTTTTTTTCGACTTTACCAGCTCTTCTTCACTTTCTTGACACGAAAAGTTTCATTTTTTTCCCAAAAATGGGTTTTTGATATTTCAAGGGTGAAAAACGCGAATCTGAAGGTTATTTTAGGATAAAAATTTTTTTTTTTCGACCTCACTTTTTTGACCCGAATATTTACATTTTTCGATTTCCTCAAAAATCGGTTTTTACTATTTTAAGGGTGAAAAACATGAATCTGAAGTTAATTTCGGAATATAAAAACATTTTTTCGAAATCACCAAAGGGGTACCCTTCTTTACTTTCTTGACAAGAAAATCTTTTATTTTCTGATTTCCTAAAAAATCTGGTTTTTGACTATTTTTGGGTGAAAAACACGAATCTGAACTAGAGTGTACTAAAGGCCCCCGGTTTTAGCTGTCCCCGAACCTGTATCTCCGGTTGTACTTAAAAATTTTCTGTGAAAATTTTTTCATTTTTGTATTTTTTTAAATTAAATAGCAATCAACTAGCGTGATCCTATAAAATATTTCGCTAGGAGAAAAAATAGAATAATCTTATTCTCCGATTTGCGCCCGAACTTATGAACCGATTTTCGATTTTTTGGTCTCGTTTTTTCTAATATTTTTTGAAGATACTCCTAATGGAGTCGAATTTGATTTTTTTTAATTTATACAAGAAATAAAATGAAAAATCTGGAAAAATATTTTTTTGGAGCACATTAGTAGTTCGGCATTTAAAAATCAACGAAATTAAAAAAAAAATTGTTAAAAAATTTTGAGTAGAACCGGAGATAATCGGAGAATACTACCGGGGCCTTTAGTACACGTTCAGGATACATCTTTCCAACCTCACCAAAAGAGTTGGAATAATTGAATCCGTAACAAAGGAGAAAAATGTTCTTCCCACTTGAAATAGTCGGTTTAGGAAGGCTCGCGTCTCGTCGCCGTTGTAAACACGGGATGTAAATTTCGTTAAGGAACGTGGGCAAAGGTCCAATACAAATGGGAGCAACTCAGATATTTGCTCCTCGGGGGACCATAAGCTTCCCAACCGATTGACATTTGTCGACCTCGCAGACACCACCTTTTCTTTAATTGGATCCCAAAGGTCAAAGTTAAAATGGTCAAATCATAAATATACATTTTTTCCCCTTCAAGGACCCCGCTCAATATTTTTCTTTTTTCAATTTTATTTATGTGCAGGACAATTATATACAATTAGGCGACAGTCGGGACAGCCGTTGAAATGAAATAACACCTCCGGACAAACTAGTTCCTTTTTCGAACGGCCCCTTTGATTTGTAATATCCCGAAAAGAAAAAAAAAATTATTTAAAAAGTGAATCCGCATGGAATCTCGATCTTTGTAATTAAGGGCGAAAAAAGTGACGGAATTCTTCTCGTCTTGATAATTGGGTCATATTTCATTTTAAACCTTTATAAACACTCGGAATACGTCAAGTTTTTCATATGAATCAGAAGAAAATTTCAAAAAACATAAATATTTTAATAAACTATTATTTCAATTTGGGATTCCAAAGGTGAGGGATTCCGATGGATGGCATTTTAAGTGGTCGGATAGGGGAGGAGGGGAAAATGATTAACTTTTCAACGCGCTCACACTTTTAAGGCGGAACAATGCTAAATATCCGGTCGACGCTTTTCTTGTTATTCCTTTTTTTTTCGACTCGCAATTAACTAAGATCACATACGTTCGGCTCATTAAAACTCAGATATACTTAGAAACAAACATTTTTCAAAAATTCAGGGCTCCTTTTGTTGAAAAGATGCAAAATCTCCCTAAAAAGGTTTTTTCTTCTCAAAGTTTTTGTTCGAAAAAGGGTCAAAATATGTCTAAAAAGTGTCTTATCTTGTCAAAATCATGTCAAAAAGGCTTAAAGTCTGTCTGAAAAGTGTCTTTCATTGGGTCAAAATGGTTAAAATCTGGCTAAAAAGGGTCTTTCCTTGTCCAAGGGGTAGAAATCTTGGCTGGGAAGGGTCTTTTCTTGTCGAAAAAGGGTCAAAATATGTCTAAAAAGTGTCTTATCTTGTCAAAATCATGTCAAAAAGGCTCAAAGTCTGTCTGAAAAGTGTCTTTCATTGTGTCAAAATGGTTAAAATCTGGCTAAAAAGGGTCTTTCCTTGTCCAAGGGGTAGAAATCTGGTTGAGAAGGGTCTTTTCTTGTCGAAAAAGGGTCAAAATATGTCTAAAAATTGTCTTATCTTGTCAAAAAGGCTCAAAGTCTGTCTGAAAAGTGTCTTTCATTGTGTCAAAATGGTTAAAATCTGGCTAAAAAGGGTCTTTCCTTGTCCAAGGGGTAGAAATCTGGCTGGGAAGGGTCTTTTCTTGTCGAAAAAGGGTCAAAATATGTCTAAAAATTGTCTTATCTTGTCAAAATCATGTCAAAAAGGCTCAAAGTCTGTCTGAAAAGTGTCTTTCATTGTGTCAAAATGGTTAAAATCTGGCTAAAAAGGGTCTTTCCTTGTCCAAGGGGTAGAAATCTGGCTGGGAAGGGTCTTTTCTCTTCGAAAAAGGGTCAAAATATGTCTAAAAAGTGATTTATCTTGTCAAAATCATATCAAAAAGGCTCAAAGTCTGTCTGAAAAGTGTCTTTCATTGTGTCAAAATGGTTAAAATCTGGCTAAAAAGGGTCTTTCCTTGTCCAAGGGGTAGACATCTAGCTGGGAAGGGTCTTTTCTTATCGAAAAAGGGTCAAAATATGTCTAAAAATTGTCTTATCTTGCCAAAATCATGTCAAAAAGACTCAAAGTCTGTCTGAAAAGTGTCTTTCATTGTGTCAAAATGGTTAAAATCTGGCTAAAAAGTGTCTTTCCTTGTCCAAGGGGTAGAAATCTAGCTGAGAAGGGTCTTTTCTTGTCGAAAAAGGGTCAAAATATGTCTAAAAATTGTCTTATCTTGTCAAAATCATGTCAAAAAGGCTCAAAGTCGTCTATGTTTAAATCATGCTAAAAAGGGTCTTTCCTTGTCCAAGGGGAAGAAATATTTTCTTGTCAAAATCAGGCTGAAATGGGCCTTTTCCCATCAAAAAGGATCAAAAATGCTCAAAATCTGCCTGAAAAGTGTTTTTTATTGTTTCAAAAGGGTCAAAATCCCGCTGAAAAGGGTCTTTTCTTGTCAAATCAAGGATCAAAATCTGGCTTAGAAGGATTCTGATCATATGTATAATAGAAAAAAAAATATAATTTTTTTTTCTAGTTCTTGGCCACCAGGCACCAACCAACTGCAAAAGAATCGATCCCCTCTAAATCGATAAAGAACCGCATTTTGAAATAAAAATGGTATTCAAATTGTTGGCGGGGGTGAAAAATGAACGGAAGAAAAGGTAAAAGATAAAGTAAAATGTGGGTGTGATGAGTTGACAGGTCCTGAAATCAAGTCGGTCTCTTCCTGTACGTCAAGCGCCAATCAAGCCTCTATTCTGGCTGACGCTATCTTTTACCCCCGGCACCACCTCCCCGTCATGTCCCCCTATCTATAATAGCCCCTTATCTTAGAAGGGAACGTCACAAAACCAAATTAATTAATAGTTTTGATGTGAAATTGACCATTGTTCACGAAACAATGTGGTAACTGGGCTACAAAGCTTTCATTGTCCACATGTCACTTGGCGAGAACCTTCCATACAAAACGTTTTCCCAGTTGAGATAGGACTGATCGAAACTTCTAATTTGACGCTTTAAATTACCTATTTTCTCACTGATATACACAGGGGCGGACTGGGACCTTAGGGCGTGGGTGGGTTTTCAGTTAAGGGCAAAAAATTTTGGCCCCCCTCCCCCCCCTCCCGAAAGTTTTGAATGTTAACTTTGAGGTTTTTGAATGAAATTTGGGTTTTAAAATGTTGATTTTGAGGGGTTTTTTGACGTCAACTGGCTAATGCCAATGCTGGCAAAGCCATGAAAAGTTTTTTGACAAAAATTGGTCTTCTTAAATGTTGATTTTGAGGTTTTTGACAAAGGAAATTGCACTTAAAACGTTAATTTTGAGATTTTTTGACAAAAAAAAAATTTGCTCTTATAACCATGATTAAGAGGTTTTTGAGAAAAGCCAATTTAAAGTTGATTTTGAGGTTTTTTGACGAAAATTAGGCATCATAAATGTTGATTTCGAGGTTTTTGACGAAAATTTGGCTTTATAAATGTAAGTTGAATATGAGGTTTTTGGACGAAAATTAGGCATCATAAATGTTGATGTTTTGACAAAAATTAGCTTTATGTTGATTTTGAGGTTTTTTGACGAAAATTGGCTTTGTTGATTTTCGAGGTTTTTTTGACGAAAATTTAGGCTTTCATAAATGTTGAGTTTGAGGTTTTTTGACGAAAATTAGGCTTTACAAATGTTGATTTTGAGGTTTTTGACGAAAATTTGGGGATATTTGCACACAAAAAAAATCTTGAGCTTTCCCACATCCCCCTGGGGACAGCTTACCCAAAACCTGACCCGGGGGGGTGCCGCCTCTATATATTTGGGGGGTTCTGTCCCCCCCGGGCCAGTCCGCCCCTGGATATACAACAAAAAGGATTGAGTATAATAAGAAGAAAAAATTCCTCGATAACGAGTGATCCGACCTTAACGATCAGTAAGTAAAAATGCCACCCTTTGAAGTTTATACCAATTTGTTCTTTAGGCTATTATTGTCGTCCTAGGGTTTAATAAGCCCCTTGTTTTTCTCCCTTGTTATTTCCTGAGTTTCGGTCAGGACAATTCCCTTGTTTTAATTAAATCCGTTTCGTCATTTTTTTTTAGGGGAAAAGGGGCGGCCATATTGGCGGAGGGTAATTGTCCCTTTGCACTTCTCACTTGTGTAATACGTGAAATTGGGCGGGGTCGGAAGGCAATGGACCGCGAGAGATAAGAGCCTCCGACCTCCTCCCCCTTGTTAGTTCCGGTAATGATCCTCCAAAATCTTCCTCTTTCACTTTTCCGATTGATCCTCCCTAACAAGCTTTCAAGGGGATTTTGTTTAAACGCCATATAAAAGGAGCTTATAAACCTCACTCATTTGTTACCTATGCGGCCATTTTTCATAAAACGGATGAACACGAGAAAACGGGCTGGTCCACTCTTCCAGTTGAATCTTCCAAAAATATGGTCGGTGTCCCGAAATTAACTTCAGATTCGTGTTTTTTACTCTAAAATTGTCAAAAATCCGATTTTTGAGGTAACAAGAAAATGAAAATTTTTGGGTCAAAAAAGTGAGAAAGGGTCCCCCTTGGTGAGGTCGAAAAAAAAAAGTTTTTATATCCCCAAAATTAACTTCAGATTCATATTTTTCACCCTTAAAATAGTCTAAAACCCGATTTTTAGGGAATCAAAAAATGAAGATTTTTGGGAGAGTGTAGGGTAGGGGCAGTGGGATACAAAGGGGGATACAATTTTCAAATTATAATCGTATTTTTTTTTTTTCTCCAATTTTTACAAAAAATTGATTTCTTTTTTCCAATTTTTACAAAAAATTGATTTTTTTTTCCAATTTTTACAAAAAATTGATTTTTTTTTCCAATTTTTACAAAAAATTGATTTTTTTCCCAATTTTTACAATATATTGATTTTTTTTTTCAATTTTTACAAAAAATTGATTTTTTTCCCAATTTTTACAAAAAAAATTGATTTTTTCCCCAATTTTTACAAAAAAAATTGATTTTTTTTCCAATTTTTACAAAAAATTGATTTTTTTTTTCAATTTTTACAAAAAATTGATTTGTTTTTTCCAATTTTTCCAAAAATTGATTTTTTTTTATTTTACAATGTTCCCTAAAAATTGTATTTTAAAAAAAAATGATTTTCTATCATATTCATTTAATTTTTTCATAATTTTTCAAAAATTTAAAAATAAAATAAAATCGTGAAATAAAATAAGATTTTTAAAATTATTGTATTTTTTTTTTTAATTTTCCGTAATTGTATTTTTTTTATTTACAATTTTTCCCGTAATTGTAATTTTTTTACAACTTTTTTCATAATTGTAATTTTTTTATAATCCTAAATTTATACGATTTTGTTGAAATTTAATAATTTTTTAAACGATTTTCCGAACTATTAAATTGTTTTAAATGTTTTTTGAAATAAAAATTACAGTTATAAAAAAATAGTAAAAAAATTACGATCACGGAAAAAATAGTAAAAAAAAAAACCATTACGGAAAAAAATTGTTAAAAAAATACAATTACGGAAAAAAATTTAATAAAAAAATACAATTACGGAAAAAATTTAATAAACAATACAATTACGGAAAAAAATTTAATAACAAAAAATATAATTACGGAAAAAATTGTACTCTGAAACTTCCATATCTTATTTTATTTTTAACCAATGCAATAATTATTATTTAAACCGTTAGAAAGTGTGGTGGAAGGATTTTTTTGTTCAAATTTTTTAATCAAGGCACAAGTTGATAAAATTAATTAAATAAAAAAAGGTGTTATAAAATACTTACAAGTCCTTTCTTAATGGGTAAAGATGTAGATTAAAAAGGCTGGTAATTCATTCTGATTAAAAGATCGTGAGTTCAGCGAGTTATTTTGAAACGAGATCCGTGTTAACCCTCTCGAAAAAACTCATTATTGTAAAGATCTCAAAGTTAATTTCAATCCCTCGCGTGGATTTTGGGGTCGACGGTAGCCAGCTTTCGAATTTATTGAGGGAACCGGTCCATTTGTAAGCGGGGGAACCTTCAGATTGAGAGCTCTCCCGCCCACTCCTTCCTCAACTAATTATCACAGATTGTGTCCCTAATCAACCTCCATGTCAGCCTCAGACAACACCACAGAATCCTTTCGTAGAATATTATTTTACCTTTAATGGACTCCTTTACTAATGAGAAGACTATTTTTTGTCTCTTTCCTACCTTGTCCGTTCTCGTTTGTCCAGGAAGTTTTAGATTCCAGTAGACATTTTCCAATTAACATTATCGACTTGTTTAAAACTCTCAATATATTCCACCTATCTGATATAAGGCCTCTACAATTATCTAGTCCAGATTTCATGTTAATTTTGTTCCAGAGTTTGCTAAGAAATTTCCAACTTTTTAACTTTTTTGATCAGTAAAAAATTGCACACAAAATACAAATCAGCAGAATGATCGAGAAAAAATGTGGTTGAAAGAGGGTGGGTTGGTAGAGCGTTGTGTTTGGTGCTGGGCAGGGGCGGACTGGCCCGGGGGGGTGGACAGAACCCACCCGCGCCCCCCACCCGGGTCAGGTTTTTTTTTTTTTAGCGTTATTTTTGCTCAGTGGCTCCCAAACTGGAGGCGCCCCCCCAGGGGGCGTAAGCTGTCCCCAGGGGGATGGTGAGGGAAAGCTCAAGATTTTTTTAGATGCAAATATCCAGAAAAATTCGTAAAAAACCTCAAAATCAACATTTGTAAAGCCTAATATTTGTCAAAAGTAAAAACCTCGAAATCAACGTGTGTGAAGCCTAATTTTCGTCAAAAAACCTCAAAATCAACAATTAAAAGCCAAATTTTTGTCAAAAACCTCAAAATCAACATTTATAAAGCCTAATTTTGGTCATAAAATCTCGAAATCAACAAGCCAAATTTTCGTCTAAAACCTCGAAATCAACATTTATAAAGCCTAATTTTCGCACAAAAACCTCAAAATCAACATTTGTAAAACCTAATTCTAGTCAAAAAAAAATCAACATTTATGATGCCTAATTTTTGTCCCAACACCTCATATTCAACATTTATAAAGCCAAATTTTCGTCAAAAACCTCAAAATCAACATTTACAAATGGCAATTTTTGTCAAAAAACCTCCAAATCATGGTTAAAGAGCAATTTTTTTGTCAAAAAATATGTCAAAAAATCTCAAAATCAACGTTTTAAGTGCAATTTCTTTTGTCAAAAACCTCAAAATCAACATTTTAAAACCCAAATTTCATTCAAAAACCTCAAAGTTAACATTAAAAACTTTAGGGGGGGAGGGGGGCAAAGGTTTTAATTTGTTTAAAAGGGGGGCGCACTGTGAAAAAGTTTGGAAATCTCTGTTTTTGCTGAATATATTTTTCTAAGAGCCAATTTTCTGTCAAAATTTTCTGCGCCCCCTTAACTGAAAACCCACCCACACCCTAAGGTCCCAGTCCGCCCCTGGTGCTGGGGGTATAGGTTTTTTAGAAATGTCCTTCAATTTTGGACCAATCTGGTCCCCAGATAGGTATGTCATTCTAAAGGGGACGTGTGGGTTTAGCACTGCTTGGTTCATTATTGAGGTGACCACAGGGTGGTTGTGTTGAGGTCTTTAGATCCTCGAATTTTGAAAAGTTCGAATTATGTTGTTTCTTTTCCACATATATTTTTTTATATAATTTATTTTTTTAAATACTATTGATAGTCTTTCCCAAGTCATTATACGCCCTAATGAACATCATGTTATCCTTTAAAAAATAATCTTTTTTTCCTTCTATATTTGTCTCTCCCATTCATAATATTTGTGTTTTTTTGACAGTAGTTAATTGCGGATAGGGGGTACTTAAACGAAACGCGAGTAAAAGAGTGAAACGTGTGCCTAATGAGCGTCTATCTTTAGACACGGGCGCTCTCTCGATATTTAGTTCGAAGGGGAGGAACGTTTAACGGGCGTCAAACCGGCTATTAAACTCGATTAGGCCTTTCCTGCATCGCTAATAAGTCATTATAGCGAATTGCGAACAAAAAATCGAAGAGAAATGTTTAAAAAATGGATATTGGAGGTTGGAAAGTCTTTTGAGCTCTGCTTGGTTTAGTTGGCATAAATGGGTGACTAATAGCCAAGAGCACGAGGCTGCCAAAACCTATCTCGATCGACTAATCTGGATCAATTTGTTCGCTATAGAAGTCATTCTAAAGTTTAAAGTGTGAACTTTTTATATTATTGATAAAATTGCTTCAAAAACGGTGTTAAAGTTGGTTATCTTGAATTCTGGATGTGATGGGATAAAAAAAGTTTTGAAAAAGTATTACCGGACACATAAATCAGTATTATCAACACTAAACGGTACGTTAGGATTTAATGGTTGTTTAAAAAGGTGATATTTTTGTTTATTGTCGGCTCACCGGTAGTAAATGCCCTTAAGTCGGGGCTTCGACTATGGGGAAACGTAAGTGATATATAAGTGTGGCGACTCGACGGTAATTTGGTTCGAAAATCGTGACCAGGCGAGTAGTCTACTTCATTAGCCACTTTACACCGAGACTGCCCCCCGTTCGTCCTCATCCGTGAACCCCTTAGAAATTTAAACACCAGCCACGACAAAGTGGGTTTTTTTATTCGGACCCACATTACGCACTTTCATCGCCCGTAATTGACTTTTTGTACAATCCATTTTCAAATTGTCATCTTCACCTTGATAAATCAATCAGACTACTATTTTGCATTGGAAATCAGGTTTTTAGCGGCCCAGTGGTCGTTTTTGGTCGAGAAATCGCAAAATCAAACGATTCTCATTGAACATACAGTGAAAAAAACGATTTTCCAATTTTGTAGGGGTAGTTTTATCAAGTATATTCATCGATTCTGTCTCTTTTAGTCGAGAAATGGCAAAATCTAACAATTCTAGGGGTAGTTCAACCAAGTACAATCATCGATTTTGTCTCTATTAGTGGAGAAATGACAAAATTCAACGATTCTAATTGAAAATCCAGTGAAAATAACGATTTTTCAATTCTGAAGGGGTAGTTCTATCAAGTATATTTATCGATTCTGTCTCTTTTAGTCGAGAAATGGCAAAATCTAACATTTCTAGGGGTAGTTCAACAAAGTACAATCATCGATTTTGTCTCTATTAGTGGAGAAATGACAAAATTCAACGATTCTAATTGAAAATCCTGTGAAAATAACGTTTTTCAATTCTGAAGGGGTAGTTCTGTCAAGTATATTAATCGATTCTGTCTCTTTTAGTAGAGAAATGGCAAAATCTAACAATTCTAGGGGTAGTTCAACAAAGTACAATCATCGATTTTGTCTCTATTAGTGGAGAAATGAAAGAATTCAACGATTCTAAATGAAAATCCAGTGAAAATAACGATTTTTAAATTCTGAAGGGGTAGTTCTATCAAGTATATTCATCGATTCTGTCTCTTTTAGTCGAGAAATAGCAAAATCTAACAATTCTAGGGGTAGTTCAACCAAGTACAATCATCGATTTTGTCTCTATTAGTGGAGAAATGACAAAATTCAACGATTCTAATTGAAAATCCAGTGAAAATAACGATTTTTCAATTCTGAAGGGGTAGTTCTGTGAAGTATATTCATCGATTCTGTCTCTTTTAGTCGAGAAATGGCAAAATCTAACAATTCTAATGGTAGTTCAACCAAGTACAATCATCGATTTTGTCTCTATTAGTGGAGAAATGACAAAATTCAACGATTCTAATTGAAAATCCAGTGAAAAAAACGATTTTGCAATTCTGTAGGGTAGTTCTATCAAGTACATTCCTCGATACCGGCTCTTTTAGTCGAGAAATGGCGAAATTCAACGATTCTTTTTTCCCTTCGAGCAGAATGAACGGTTTTGTCGTTCAAAGAGTAACTCTACGGTGCCAGACCGAACATCCTCGAGACGCTCCATTACCGACGATGAAAGAAACAAAATTAGTCTAATAAAATGATAAATCGCGTTAAAATAACCGGGTAGTGGGCCACCAGAGTCGGTGATACGGCCAATCTAGAGATAATTATCCGACCACCGTGTCTACTATTGGAACGCTCATCTACGGTGTAGATTGCCGTGACAAGACCTTAAAGAAAAAAAGAGCCCACCCGCCGTTTTTACGAACACCTGCGACTCATTCATTCATAAGACGTGATACGTAAGATTTTCGAAAAGGTAAAAATAATTAGACGTTTACTGGCATGAAAGGGTAACAGACGTTTTCTCGAAGGTTCTATCTCTTCTAAGGACAGTAATTGCGAAGGTGTAAGCCTGGTGGCTTGTAAACAATCTAATCTCGCCGGACCTTTTCCTCCTCCCCTTTATAAACTTGTGTGAGCATCTCACTCCTAATGAATTCCCTCCCCCTTTCCCCTTAACACCCCATCTGACCTCTTCGTCTACTCCTCGTACTTATATATTCCAATTACCAATGGACACACACTACGTATCTGATAGCTTCATTAGACCTTCTCGGAACTCCTCCAATTAAACACTCCATGTGGGAGCTAACATTCAAACAAATTAATTATTTATGTGATTTAATTAAGAGGTGATTTCAGATTATTTTTTTTAAATTAATTAAATTTTTTTTTAAATCGCAAACATCCAAATTGTGGAGAATATAAAGAGAAGTGATAAAAAGAATTTCGAGAAATGCGTACTAAATGTGTTTCTTGGCATTGGGATGAGTGAGAGATAAGGGGTTCAGGTTATCGAGAAGATTTAAGAGGACACTACGGAAATAGTAGCTCGAGAAGGCTGTTAAATGATTAAATATCTTAGTCAAAGGCGTCTCTCACTCTTCCCACTAATGATCTATTAAAAATAGACGAGGGGGTGTTCAAGAAGGAAGGAGACTAAAGCGCGTTTAATGTGAACTTAATAGCCTGACAAAACGTCTTTTGTTTATTTTAAGATGACGGCTTTACCACAGACGAAAATGATGGTGAGTCGCTCAAAAGACGACGAATCAGTAGACATATCTGCCACATTGGTCTGAATCGGTTGAGATATCGGCAAATCCGAAGCCCAATGGATGCATGAGCAGAAAAACGTTGTAGAAAATTAGTGAACCGTTTCAAATTCAAGAAAAATGGGTGGAGACTCCACCTCTGATGTCATAGAGACCCCCACCTTAGATGACAATGGAGATCCCACATCTGATGTCGATGGTGATCCTACCTCTGATATTGATAAAGATCCCACGTCTGATGTTGATGAAGATCCCACTTCTGATGTCGATGGAGAACCAACTTCCTCTGATGTCTATGGGGTCCTACTACTAATCTCGATGAAGATCCCACCTCTGATGTCGGTGGAGATTTAACCTCTAATGTCGATACAGATCCCACCTCTGATGTCGATGGAGATCCCCACCTCTGATGTCGATGGAGATCCCACCTCTGATGTCGATGGAGAACCCACTTCCTCTGATGTCTATGGGGTCCTACCACTAATCTCGATGAAGATCCCACCTCTGATGTCGGTGGAGATTTAACCTCTAATGTCGATAGAGATCCCACCTCTGATGTCAATGAAGATCCCACTTCTGATGTCGATGGAGATCCCACCTCTGATGTCGATGGAGAACCCACCTCCTCTGATGTCTATGGGGTCCTACCACTAATCTCGATGAAGATCCCACCTCTGATGTCGGTGGAGATTTAACCTCTAATGTCGATACAGATCCCACCTCTGATGTCAATGAAGATCCTACCTCTGATGTCGATGAAGATCCCACCTCTGATGTCGGTGGAGATTTAACCTCTAATGTCGATAGAGATCCCACCTCTGATGTCAATGAAGATCCCACTTCTGATGTCGATGGAGATCCCACCTCCTCTGATGTCTATGGAGTCCTACCACTAATCTCGATGAAGATCCCACCTCCTCTGATGTCTATGGAGTCCTACCACTAATCTCGACGAAGATCCCACCTCTGATGTCGGTGGAGATTTAACCTCTAATGTCGATACCGATCCCACCTCTGATGTCAATGGAGATCCCATGTCTGATCTCGATGGAGATCCACCTCTCTTATGTATGAGTCCCACCTATGATGAAGATCCCACCTCTGATGTCGATGGAGATCCCACCTCTGATGTCGATGGAGAACCCACCTCCTCTGATGTCTATGGGGTCCTACCACTAATCTCGATGAAGATTCCACCTCTGATGTCGGTGGAGATTTAACCTCTAATGTCGATACAGATCCCACCTCTGATGTCGATGGAGATCCCACCTTTGATGTCGATGGAGATCCCACCTCTAATGTCGATAAGTCCCACCTGATTCGTGAGATTTAACCTCTATGTCGATCAGATCCACTCTGATGTCAATGGGTATCCCACCTCTGACGTTGAAGTAGATCCCGCCTCTGTTTTCCATGCGACCCCCACCTTCATTGTCAATGAATTTAGATCATCTAGATTCTTTCATTTATAAAAAACGATATTGAATAAAGTTCGGAATAATTGGCTCGCACCTGTGCCGGTAAATTAACATCGAATACGCGGAAATTGATGTCATTTGCCGTCAATAAAAGTGAAGAGGGCTAATAAAAAAATATACGTCCAATATTTTGCCTCGTAATGAGTCCATTTTTGCATAATTGAGTTGGCATTTTGGTATCGAGTGCGGAGCGATTAGAATGAGTAATGCGTGAAACATCTGCCGACTCGTGCATCCGATTAATCTTACCTGTTACCCTCTAAATAGCATAATAATGAGGCCAAATGTCTTATTTATGACTTAAATGGTGTTTTTTTTTCTACTCGAATACGAGGAAATCTCCCATTTCACGCTTTAAATCTCGATAATTGACGTCTGACCCGATAGGGCACTCTGTCATAACATCGCTATTAGCTCTCGTTTAATTAATTTAAGAAAATGACATTCGAATGGGGGATATTGAGTGAGAGTTGTCTCGTTACTGGAGGTGATTTGTGAGACATCTGCCGTCCACATGTGTGTTTTTAGAGCGGATTTTTTCCCTTCAAAACATGTGTAGCACTCTTGTATTTGAAGGTCGCCGAGGTGTCAAAACAGACTGGTCGAGATCCGTGTCGCTGCACCAGACGTTGCGACAAGAAACCTTTTTTGCTCCTTGGGTGGCGAGCGTTTATTAAATTCTAATTTTAGCGTCTCACGAATCCGACCTACTAACGCCTTACTTTCTAAGGTCGAAAGAAATAAACAGATAAATGTGTCTAATTAGATTACTTAGCGCTTTTGTCCTTTTTGGTCCAAGCATGGGATCGTAAGGGGTCGTTCTGTCAGTACAATGGACGATTTTGTCATTTAAGACCGAAGAAGCCTTTTTAAACGACTAATAGGTCTTGTTTGGATCAATCTGGTGAATGATTTTCTCATTTTAGGTCTAGCAAACTGAAGGAGTTGCATTGAAAACAATGAAGGATTTTAGATTTTTAGAACTTCAAGAAAGTGTGGAAGTTTGACCTATGTCGATGGAGATCCCACGTCAGATATCGCTGGAGATCCCACTTCTGATGTCGATGGAGATCCCACCTCTGATGTCGATCGAGATCCTACCTCTGATGTCGATGGAGATCCCACCTCTGATGTCGATCGAGATCCCACTTCTGATGTCGATGGAGATCCCACTTCTGATGTCGATGGAGATCCCACTTCTGATGTCGATGTAGATCCTACCTCTGATGTCATCGAGATCCCACCTTTAACTTTAGTTGGATTTCTATCCAAATCATTGGTATGATCTTAATTGACATTACAGGTGAGATCTGCTTCAACATTCGGGACCTATATCAACAGCGGAGTGTGGGACCTCTATCGACATCAGAAGTGGGATCAGTTTCAAGATCCGAGATTAAACTTCATTAAAAACAGACCGAAATCGACATCAGAATAAGAATATTTGTAGACCTCATTATTAGGTTCTTCGTCGACATCAGAGGTTGGACCTTCATTGACATCAAAAGTGGGATCCCCTTCGACATCAGTGGTTGGATTTGCATCGACGTCAAAATTGTGATGTGAATCTACTTAGGAACACGGGAGCATTCCGCCCTTCCGAGTTCATTACCCTCGGCACTAAGCACAACCGATCGAATTGGATTTATTCACCAATTGACTCAAGCGACTATTTTATACTTGCGATACAAAAGACGTTTCCTTGAGAAATAAATCTTAAGGTGGGACCCCTAGAATGCAGATGATTATCGCCATTTAAGGGCAAAAGCAGTTTGCAAGTTAGAACAGTTGTTCATAATTGCCACTATCTTAATTGTCGTGTTTATCTCCCTCCTCTCGGATTTGTGCTTTCGCCACCCCTCTCCTTATAGATTAGAGCTCGCAATTTAATACAGTCCGAAACGGTTGATGTAAAAGGGACATTTCCTTATCGGCTTTTCGGTAATGACGAATCCCCTCCACCCCATTTACAAATAAGTTTTGACCCGACAATTTCGAATTTCAAACCTTCAAGACTGAATTATTTCCAGTTTATAAATGCACATGCAATAGTCGACTGCATGATCCCTTTAGATAAGCCCGCATTGGGACTTAATGTTGACGAGATAAGTTTCCATATTGGCCACTCGCACGCCATTATAATTTTAAAAAATACATAAAAAACCATTTTGTGAAGAAAAAATTCAATTATGTTGGAGGCCTTAATCCAATTAGTGACATCAAAGGGTAAAAATAAGGATTTAGGTTCAAGATTAATTAAAATTTTATATTTTTCAATAATAAAATGAAAAAAAATTTATTGTCGGGACGCGAACAAATTGGCTCTTTTATTTTTACAAGTGTTAAAATGATAGCTGGGCGATTTATGTGTGTAATAAAAAAAATTGGATGAAAGATTAATAATTTTCTGACACGGAATGATGTTTATTAAAAGGGGCCCCAATTAAGAAATAGCCGCGGGCTGGGAAATGTGTATAGCGTGAGGTGAAACGGGCAGAAAATGATAGCGTGCCGCCCCCTCGATTACAAATAAGTCTATTACCACTACCCCACCCCAAAGGCTATGATATTTTAACAAGTCAAGAAAATAGGGAGTTAATTTTTTTTTTCTTTACAAAGAAAACGCTACATACTCTCAAACTCAACTACGTCACTTCAAATAAAATGCTCAAATTCATGATTAATTATTTCATTTTGTAGAAAGAGGCTCAAAATCAAGATCTTTGCTTTATGGCCATTTCTTTGTAGAAATAACTAATAAGATCCACGGTAGGTATTGGAACTGAGTATACAGGGTGTGCCTGCTAGTGTGGACCAGCCAAGTGCCAGACTTTTTAACCTTCCAAAAAAGTATCAAAGTAAACCCCCCATAGATTTTAGTGAGGAATCCATTGGCATGAATAACTTTTGGATCCAACTTACAGTGTGCTCTACAACCACTTCGTTATTTTAAATGATTTGACAATGTAAATCGATTCTATGTTTGATTTCCAGTAACTTTTACTTGAAACGCTCCGGAGCGAGTAGGTAGTGAGTCTCGACCAGCAAATCGTAACTTCAGAAACTTTGGTCCTATCAAATAAGTGTTATAAGTAAAATTTACTGGAAATCAAGCGTAGAATTGATTTCTGTCATCAAAACATAGGGTTTCTGTATAAAATAACGAAGTTAGGATCGTTCTGGTGAACCCTGTTAGTCGGATCCAAAAGTTATCGATGTCAATCGATTCCTCGCTAAAATCAAAGGGGGGTTTACTTAGATACTTTTTTTCGTCAGGTCAAAATTCTAGCAGATAATCGGCTATTCCACTCGAAAACTGCGAATGTTTACAATCAAATTGAACCTTAGATTTCTTGATTTTGAGAAAAAAGGAAGTCAAAATGAATCTAAATTATTATTTCTAAAGTATTGTGTTTAAAATCAAAGGAAATTGCTAAATTGTCATTGTATTGTAGAAGTTTTCATATCGAGATAAGGATTTTGTAGTAAAACGCTCAAAATCATAAGATTCATTTCATCTTGTAGAAAGAGGCTCAGAATCAAGATAAAAAATTTGCTTTATGGCCATTTTATTGTAGAAATATTACGATTATAATCGTTTGCCGGTTTGAAATTCCAAAAGTCCTCAGAAAACAGAATTTATTTGATCTAAAAATGTTTTTGACCTAAAAATTGTGAACATCAGAGGAAATAAACAACAAAATGGAAAATCCCTTTTGAATTTTTTTTTATTCAAACATCGATTCCGAGGTTTCCATTATTCAATCTGACGTGTTTATGATATCTTTTGAATTTCAAAGCTTCCGTTTGGGACATTTCCAAAACTCATTTCATAAATTCAGACTTTGTTATGGAAGAAGCGACTTTTGGCATCGGGGGAACACCTGTTTGTCCGCAATTTCGTTCTATAAAAATCCCTTTCGAACCCCTCTGTTTATAGTCCTAATCTTCAACCCTCTTGGGACATAACTCGTATGAGATTAAGTCGAGATAGGTTATCGCCCTTTTTTTCACCCCCCCACGTCATCCCTTGGCGAAAACCGTAATTGATTCTGTCCTGCGTTCCCCTGCACGATATTCCCCAAACGATAATATTTTGCTTTATGTATGTGTAAATAAATTTTTTTTTTCCGACGACCCTTTTACGGTTAACTTTTTAAAAGCGTGTGAAATATCTTTTTTATCTGATTCGAATAATTTTCGGACGCTTTGAAGAGGAGAAAAATTCACAAAAGCACATGTAGAACAATTTTTAAATAATTTTTTTCATTATTCGTATTTCGGTCAAAGGAAGCTTTTTTCTGTAAATCAGTGTCATTTTGGGAGCTATCTATGAGATCTGAGCACAATTATGGGCCATTTCTCAGGCCTTCTGTTTGTGTCATGGAGCAGGTGTATCTTGGGAAAAGACATCGCTTTTGAGATAAGATACGCCGTCAAGATTGCGGCCCTTTTTTTCCTGCCCTTGAGGGAAAAAGTGTAGAAAGGTAATCGAGCTGAAAACAACTCGAATTTCTTCTTAATTAAGGCTACCCTATTCGGTCATTATGTGTCTCATTATATTCCAACCAAAAACCAATAAAATGCCTTTTATTTCTTACCGAAATGACCTCACAGAAGCAGTTTTCTTCGGACTTTCTTCTACAAAGGCATCTTCGAGCTTTAGGGTCATTTAATGATTTGGTTTTTGGTGTTTTTAGTCAAAATCCTAATTAAATCCATCATTTTTAGCCCCATTTTTGTACTTTAAGCGATATTTTGAACCAGACTCGACAAATAATTGCTATACAAAATAGAATCTCTTTACTATTTCTAGAGATTATTTCATTCAGTTTATTTTCTGTCAAAATCAAGGAATTTGAGCTTCATTCTACAAAAAAACCGAAGCCACTGCACAGGGGCGGACTGGGACCTTAGGGTGTGGGTGGGTTTTCAGTTAAGGGGGCGCCCGGATGGGGGGGGGGCAAAAATTTTAACAGAAAATTGGCTTTTAGAAAAAAAATATCAGGCAAAAACAGAGGTTCCCTAATTTGGGTTTTAAAATGTTGATTTTGAGGTTTTTGACAAAAGAAATTGCACTTAAAACGTTGATTTTGAGATTTTTTGACAAAAATATTTGCTCTTATAATCATGATTTTGAGGTTATTGACAAAAAATTGTCAATTTAAAGTTGATTTTGAGGTTATTGGACGAAATTTAGGCATCATAAATGATGATTTCGAGGTTTTTTGACGAAAATTAGGCTTTTTAAATGTTGATTTCGAGGTTTTTGGACGAAAATTAGGCTTTATAAATGTTGATTTCGAGGTTTTGTGACCAAAATTAGGCTTTTTAAATGTTGATTTTGAGGTTTTTGGACGAAAACTAGGCTTTATAAATGTTGATTTCGAGGTTTTGTGACCAAAATTAAGTTTTAAAAATGTCGATTTTGAGGTTTTTGACGAAAATTTGGCTTTTTAAATGTTGATTTCGAGGTTTTTGGACGAAAATTTGGCTTTAAAAATGTTGATTTTTAGGTTTTTGACGAATTTTTGGAAACATTTGCACAAAAAAAAAAAAAATCTTGAGCTTTCCGACACCCCCCTGGGGACAGCTTACTCCCCCCTGTTTGGGAGCCACTGAGCAAAAATAACTCCTTATGTATTCACACCCTATGTATTCACGGGGGGGCGCGGGTGGGTTCTGTCCACCCGCCCCCCGGGCCAGTACGCCCCTGCCACTGCATAGTTTTGAGATATTGATATCTTAATTGGTGCTGTATCTCCCAACTCAGAGGATTGAGACAATTAGTCGTACCTTTAGTAAGGGTATAAATGATCTGAAAGCCTTTTTCTACAAAAATTAGCTACTGTGGATCCTATTCGTACAAAGAAATGGCCATAAAGCAAATTTTTATCTTGATTCTGAGCCTCTTTCTACAAAATGAAATTGTCATGATTTCGATTCTTTTCCTACAAATAACTGTGCTTGAATTAAAATGTGCATTTTATGAGCAGTTGGGTGTATTGGTTTTGCTATGTCTGTACTTGGTGAATAGTGTCCGGGGCTTATATCATCCGATATAAAAAAGGAAGGTTGAGGAGGTTTAATCTTTGAAAAAAGAATGAATAGGGAGGAGGTTCATGTTGTGAGGAGTTGAAAAAAATGCAGGTAGTTTTGCGATTGAATCTAAGTTGTCGTAAGGGGGTTTCAATGAATGAGAGGCATATAAACAAACAAGGTCTGGATAAAAGTGGTGGGGCACAAATATGGTAAAGCCGGTGTAGATATATTTATAGTGGGAGCCGTGTTGAGTCTGACATGTTCATTACAGCCGGGTCGGCGAACCGACTAACAAACCCTTGTCAATTTATCCGGCAGACAAAGGAGCCTGGAACAAAGACATCAAGGGGGACACTGAATCTTGATAATTAAGGGTGAAAAAGTAAATTTATAGGGTGAGTTATGGAGGGGAGATTGGGAGGAGTCGGGAGGCGTGGTTTCCACTCGGAAAGGTGTAAGGGTGGGGATGGACTCCGGGGATGAGGTACGGGAATTCAGAGGGGAACCCACAACTCGAGTAAACGAGTCAGTCGACATCAGTTTGAATCGAGAGTAGGTGACCCGTGATATGCGAAAGTGATCCGTAGCGCGTCTCATCTTTATGCTGGCATCTTCAGCAAGTATGACAGTGCTCAAGATCTCAAGGATGGAAGACGGGAAGAGTCCTGAAAGGAGCTCTCCAAAGTCCGGTATTAGTTTCAGCGTCGCCGCTCTTTTGGCGGACACGAGGCCTAGAAGGAGTCCTATACCCGAATCTCAAAGCGAAGAGGAACTCGAATCCAATGAAGAAGACGTCGATGTCGAAGAAGAAAAGCAGGAGCAGCCCCAATATACTCCGACCTCACAGCAGCACAGCCTAGCACGGCTTATGCTCGGTCACAATCCTCCCACTTCTGGACCTATCCGACCCACGCCGTTCACGGCATTCGCAGCAGCTGCAGCAGCAGCCGCAGCTTACTCAGCAGCCAGCGGTCTTCCACCACACTCATCGCCTTGGCCCGTGCACCATTTTCCAGGAGCACCCGTCTTTCCATCATTCCATGGACCTTTATCTTCATCACCAGGTATTTACCAACATTCTAATCAAACCAATAGCACGTTTTACAGTCTAGGAACCCGAATTTCTCATCTACTGATTCTTATAGCTATCATCCAATCAAATTCAGGTTTTTCAATATTCTGTTTAGGTCGTACATTTGTCAAACAAATATTATTGAAAGTTGGACTGTAAATTAGCAATAATAAATACTTTATATTTTACTCATCTACCCAACTAAACCACTCTAGGCACACAAAAATCGTCAGAATTCTTCCAAACCGATCCGGGATTTTCAAGCGGTAACTTCGAAAATTCATAACTCCCATAATTTTCGACTTTTCAGTACGTTAGATCATGATTTAGAAAGCCTTAAGTCTCAACTAATTCTTAATTTACATATCTAGCCCATCAAACCACTCATAATACCCAAAAAACGCTTCTGAAGTCGAAAACGTGCCTAAAAACTCCTTAATTTTTTTGAGGGCTTTGAATTTTTTCAAGAGGCTAATAATTTTTTCTCAACTTTCTTTTAACACTTTTATTATCCTGTGAAAATTTCATAAAAATTGGTCAAGTAGTTTTCGAGTAAAAAAATAAAAGGTGAAGGGTCCCCTTGGTAGGTTTTTAGTGAAAAAAGTATTCTCCAAATTTCTATTTTTATGAACACGTTTACGACACTTGAAAATCGAAAAAAGCCTAAACAGATATTAATTTTTTATCACCATCTCATAATGTTGTCTTTATAATATTTATAACTATAATCTCCCTAATGGCCTTTGAGAGGTCCCGGCTTTTTTTACTACCGGACATTTTTTGTGTGTTTTTATTAACTGGCCTTTGTTAAAAAATCGTTTTTCGGTCTCCATAAGTTACTTTTTTACTGCTTTTAATTTGTTATGGTAATTTTTTGGACTTCAAAAGTTTTTTTTTCTGAAGTTCTTTGTTAGCAAAACTTAATTTGGCCTTTCATTATAACTCATTGATTCATTTTCAGTGGTCTAAAAACGTCTCAAAACAGGCTTCCTCCTCTTTAAAATTATAGAAAAAACCCTGAAAATTTCAAGTCGATTTGTCCTGGGAAACCATTCAAACAAAAGATCATCATAAAAATTGATGCCTAAAGTCAAATTTAAAAACTCAATTATGTACATAATAACTAATAAGAAAACAAAATTTTCGTTTGTCTTTTAATGGGCCTAAATTGGTTTTTTAAAAATTGATTGTATGATAAAATTTTATCAACTTCAATGTTCAAAACGCGAAATTTTAAGGTCATTAAAAATTAATAATTTCACGGAATAAAAAAAATTGTTTCCTGTTTTTTAATAAAAATCAAATTTACAATTCAATTTTGAACAATGGAATCCATAAATTAATTTTTTAAATTTTGAAAACAATAGGAACAAATTAATATTATTATTGTTTCGATAGGAAAATCATGGTTATGAAAAATGTATTGGCTTTGTAGGATTTGTAAGGGGGGATATAATAAAAAACTTGTATTTCCTCATAGGGGTAAAGTCTGAATAACAGATATCGGTTTAACGTCATCTTTCGTCATCGTCCGTTATTTTTCCATATCGAGTTTTATCTGATGGAAAAATATTTTTCTCTTAATTGAATTGAAAATTTTTTTTCTTTTTTTTTCCCCCTTAAAGGTTTTTTATGTCCTAATTAGAGTTAAATTCAAATTTGACGCTTGAGATGTTTTAAATTATTCTTTTTTACGACTTGGAAGGTCTTGATGTGCCTTCCAGGTTTGGTAAACAGAGACATTAAGATAGGGTTTACAAGATAAATATTGTGTGTGAAACATGCCTATTAGGGAGATTAGGGTTGAAACAATTATTTGAAACGACCTAGTTTTTATTGCGATGTTTATTGTGAAGACTCAAGAGTCCTTGTAATAAAATGGACGAAGGTGAGTCCCTCCTCGCCTTTTTTGAACAATTTCGAAGGATTTCCAACTTTATTTGAATCCACTTTGCCATTTTGAGACCGATATAATTTATAGCACTTCCATGTTATTTATTAACAGATTTCGATCCTTAGCTGCTTTTGATGATGATGTACTATTTAGTTAGATTTTATGCAATTTTTACGTTCAAACGTGAAGTTAGGTCCATTGCTACCAGTTACGACCTTCTATGCTTGATTTTATGGCCAATTTTTACTGATTTTATGCTCTTTTGGCACAATTAGTAGTCTTTATCCTTGATTATGCCATCCTTATGACCTAATGCAATTTTTAACTGATTTAAGCAGCCTTCTTTGCTTAATTTTAATGGAACTCTTATGATCTAAAGCCATTTTTAACTGATTTTAAGCTCTTTAACTATCAGTAATCTTCTTTGCTTGGTTTTAATGGCATTCTTACGATCTAAAGCCATTTTAAACTGATTTTAAGCTATTTTTATACAATCAGAAGCCTTCTTTGCTTAATTTTAATGGCACTCTTATGATCTAAAGCAATGATTTTAAGCTCTTTAACTATCAGTAATCTTCTTTGCTTGGTTTTAATTGAATCCTTACTATATAAAGCCTTTATTAAGCTGATTTTAAGCTCTTTTCTATTATCAGTAGTCTTTAGGTTTGATTTTAATGCTATTTTTGCGATCTAAAGCCATTTTAACCGATTTTAAGCTCTTGAAGAATAAGTAATCTTCTTTGCTTGATTTTAATGCCATTTTTAACTGATCTTGTAACAATCCGTATTCATCTTTGGATGATTTTATTGCCATTCTTACGATCTAAAGCAATTTTTAACTGATTTTAAGCTTTTTTGAACAATTAGCAGTCTTTATGCTTGATTCTATGCCATTCTTACGATCTAAAGCCATTTCTTAATTGATTTTAAGCTCTTTTCTACAATCTAGAGCCTTTTCGCTTAATTTCATGCCGTTCATAAGATCTATAGCCATTCTCCATTGACTTAAAGCTCTTTTCCACAATCAATCGCACGATTTAAAGCCATGTTTTTACAGATTTTAAGCCTTTTTCGTCAGAAAAACGATTTTTTTGTCTTTGTTTTAAGCTTTTCTTTAATCTAATTTATTGCTTGGGAAAGGAATCAGTATAAGCAATCAATTTATCAACTAATTAATCTCCAGGACCAAGAAAAGAATCGTTTCTCTTAATCGCTGGACCATCTCTTGAATATTTGATGCCGTTTTCTTCAAAATTATGTCCTCTTTTTTTCCGCTTGATTTTATGGCCTTTGTTCAATATTTTGGCTTTTGTGATTTTTTCTTTTTTCTTTAATTTATACCCTTTATTTGCATGATTTTAGCCAAAGCTATTTGAACCGATTTTAAGCTTTTTTCTGCAATCCAAAGCCTTTTGCTTAATTTTATGCAATCAAGCACTTTTTCACGAAAAATAAAAAAAATCGAACTAAATGCATCCGAAAGGAACCAGTCCAGTAAATTAATCAATTCATCAACAACAACAAAAATTTCCAGAACAAAGAAAAGAATCATTCTCTTTTACGATGAATCATCAATTTAATCAATCCTAACTCCTATCCCTACTACATATTGGTATTTCTTATCTGATTTTAAGCCCTTTCAATTGATACCTATTTTTTCGCTTGATTTTATGGTATTTCTATGTTCTAATGGCATTTCATAATTGATTTTAGGCATTTTCTACGATTTGTGACCGTTAAGCTTTCTTTTTTTCAAGCATTTTAGGTTTATTAGAGACATTTTACGCGAGAAAGAAAAAAAGTGTAAACTTAATGAATAAATTACTTTATAAATTCAACTTTTTCTAAATGGCAGATAAAGATTCTGGTTTCGCTAATGGTTAAAAAAAAAAGTGGTTTAATTAATAAAAGCAATAAAAATCAAATTAGTTGACACTAAAAGGAGAAGAAAAAAGACTCGAGTGGGACTTGAAGAGGTTTTCAGTGTGGTCTCATTACGAAGACTCGAAAGGGCCCTTTGAGTTAAAGACTCGACGTCTCGGACCATTTGTTTCTCTAAATTAAATCGAATAGGAGGGGAAGAGGCGACAATATTTATAAATGTAACCCTCTCACGAGGAAACCTTCCCCTCCCCTTTGGCAGAGCCGAGTGTCAGACGAGTTGCTACCATTAAGCAAGTCATTTACCGCTATTAGCTACTCTATTTCAGACCCAGAGGTAGAAAGAGAGGAGTGGAGGAGAAAAAAAAACACGAAAAAATATCCTTTAAGCGTTTCCCCGTCTTGTAACCGTGTCAGAGACACAAAAAAGAACAAAAAACGATTAAAACCGTAACATATTTCCTGTTTCTAAAAGACATAAATTTGTGTCAATTAAGCAATACTGATTTGTGTGACAAAGTTGTTTTTCTTTTTTCTTAATTAATACTTTTTAATTGGAACTGAATTAAAACTTCGCTTTAAATTAATTTTCTATCCTTTTCAAATTTAATTAATTTATAAATACCTCGGATACCTAATAATCTGCATTTTTATGCCCTAGGTCGAGATTGAAGTCGCAATTTTGAGATAAATCGCATGAAATTTGAAATGTAGAGCTTTTAACTGGATTGAATTTTTGAGTTCGTTAATGGCTGAAATTGGACTATTGTTTATGACTTATGGTACTTACGACCTAAAATTCAAAATCGCAAATACCTATTTACAATGGTCTAAAAATTGATATTGGTGTGCTGGGGAAAGGGGATGACTACTAAAGATATAAATTAGACTAGCTGGTACAAAAATTTGAAATCACATATTTAAAGGGGTAAATCGAGTATTAATGGGGTTGATAACGTAGTACATAATAGTGTAAATCTTGGTAGTACATAATGGGGTAAATCGAGTATTAATGGGGTAAATGAAGTGGTGATGTTGTAAATCGAAAAGTAATGGTTTGAATCTAGTAATATGAAATCCGCTAAAAGGGATAAATCGAGTAGTAAATTGTGTAAATCGAGTTGTAATGGGTTAAATCGTGTAGTACCAATAGGATAAATCGTTTGGAATGGGGTAAATCGAGTAGTAAAAGGGGTAAATTGAATAGTAATGGGGTAAATCGAGTATTAATGGAGTAAATGAAGTAGTGATGGGGTAAATCGAGTATTAATGGGGTAAATGAAGTGGTGATGGGGTAAATCGAATAGTAATGGTTTGAATCTAGTAATACAAAATCCGCTAAAAGGGATAAATCGAGTAGTAAATCGGGTAAATCGAGTTGTAATGGGGTAAATCGTGTTGTACCAAATAGGATAAATCGTTTGGAATGGGGTGAATCGAGAAGTAAAAGGGGTAAATCGAGTATTAATGGGGTAAACGAAGTGGTGATGGGGTAAATCGAATAATAATGGTTTGAATCTAGTAATATAAAATCCGCTAAAAGGGATAAATCGAGTATTAAATCGAGTAAATCGAGTTGTAATGGGGTAAATCGTGTAGTGCCAAATAGGATAAATAGTTCGGAATGGGGTAAATCGAGTAGTAAAAGGGGTAAATTGAATATTAATGGGATAAATCGAGTATTAATGAGGTAAATCAAGTTCTAATGTTGTTGATAAAGTAGTAATAGGGTAAATCTTAGTAGTAATAGTAGTAAATTGGGTAAACAGAATAGTAATGGTTTGAATCGAGTAATTCAAAAGGGATAAATCGAGTAGTAAATCGGGTAAATCGAGTAGTAATGGGTGAATCGTGCAGTATCAAATAGGGTAAATCGTTTGGAATTGGGTAAATCGAGTAGTAAAAGGGGTAAATTGAATATTAATGGGATAAATCGAGTATCAATGGGGTAAATCAAGTGCTAATGTTGTTGATAGATTGATGCTAGTATTGTAGTAATTGGGTAAATCTTAGTAGTAATAACAGTAGTAGTAATAGTAAATTGGGTAAATCGAATAGTAATGATTTGAATCGTGTAATATAAAAGGGATAAATCGAGTAGTAGTGGGGTGAATCGTGTAGTACCAAATAGGGTAAATCGTTTGGAATGGGGTAAATCGAGTTGTAAAAGGGGTAAATCGAGTTGTAAAAGGGGTAAATCGAGTTGTAAAAGGGTAAAAGTTGTAAAAGTATAAATGGGATAAATCGATTATTAATGGGATAAATCGAGTATTATTGGGAACTTAGTGTAGTGATGGGTAAATCGAGTATTAATGGGGTAAATCGGGCTGTGAAAGGGGCAAATCAAGTAGTAATTTGAGTATTAATAATCGTTTATCGGAATTGCTTATTTAAGTTAGCGCTTTCTTTCTCTCGATTCTGTAGCTTAAAGGTCAACTTTGATTTTATGAACGCCCTTCATTATCTGACACTGTTGATGACGTCATAAATATTTCATTGTGACGTCATAAAATTTACTTGCAATTAGTTCCTTTTCGATCGAATTAAAATCACGTGACCTTATAAATAAAATATGACACAGATTAGCAACTAATCGCCTCCTCTAATGGTCATTATCGAGATTTTTATTATAGACAAGTCGGGTTTCGTGCGTAAGTAGTCGAAACCTTTTCGATAACCTCATCGCGGGTTTAATCGGAGGTCGAGTTAATTGTTAATTTATTAATATCTCAGACTGTTTGTCTTGAATTCACCGAGAATCGTTTTTTCCCCCCTCTCTTTTTCTTTTGAACATTGACGTCAACGTGGGTATGAATGTTATGCTGAAATGGTCCGTTTTAATTGGAATCGATAATTTATAATTACTTTTATATAAGAGATCAATTAGTTTGATTTTTTTTTCTTCTCATTTTTATCCTTAAACGAACTTTAACACCGACCGCAATAGCTTCTTTCCTTTGGAAATCAGCTAAAAGATTGCTTTAAAATGACATATTTGCCTTCTATTCCACGTATTGACGGAGTTATGAATTTTCCTTTATTTAAAATTAAGGTGCCAATGATTTAATTATTGTTTTTGAGGAAAAATGAATTATTTTAGCATTTTTAGACGACGTAAATCGATTGAATTGTGAATTTTTATAGGGCACTACCCTTGACCGCACGTGGAAACCATCAGTTTTATTAAATATGCCGATTTTTTTTTCTCACCAATTCAATGGCTATTTTAGGTCCTTCTCAAATTAACAATATAGACGCTTTCTTGCAATATTTTGGGCTATATTTAACCTAACGAACCCTTTCTAGCTGTTAAATTTGACAATATGGACCCTTTCTTGAACGATTTCGATGATAATGGACCCTTTCTTGAAAAATTTTGACCTTTATCCTACGAGATGGGGCTTTAACTTTTACATATTTCACCTTTACTCGACAAAATGAAACGTTTTTACACGATTTTGACTTCAGTTTGGCAATACGGTCCCTTTCTTGCAAATTTTCGGTTCAATTCAATCGATTTTTGACTATTTAGACTATTTTAGTGTGTTTTTTGAACTTTTATAATAGAGAAAAACCTGTTTTTGAGTACATTTTTTGACCGTTTTTAGTTAGATTTTGAACATTTTGTTTACTTTAACTAATTTCTTTCCCGAATCTACTTTTTTTTTGCATTTTTTTGACAATTTTTTTCTTTTCCAGAACCAAATAACGGTGAACCGCCGAAACTGAAGTGCAACCTCCGAAAGCACAAGCCGAACCGAAAACCCCGGACGCCTTTCACGACCCAACAACTCCTCAGCCTCGAAAAGAAATTCCGAGAAAAGCAATACCTCAGTATAGCGGAAAGGGCGGAATTTTCGAGTTCTCTCCACCTCACAGAAACCCAGGTAAGAACAAAAGTGTTAATCAATTAACACCCTTAACCTTTCAACCAATTAAATATAGAAATTATAATTAATACAATTTTTTTAATTAATAGGGCCATTGTGAGGTTGTTAGACAATAGAAAAATAATACCTCAAGGGTCAAGGAAATTTTTTATTGTTCTTTTCCTTAAGGAAATCGAATATTTCAATTTTTAAATAGTTTTTGTTTTTATCGGGAGGTCGGTAGGTACGTTTTGTGAGGCAATTTGTCATGATGGTAAAGACGGTCAAGTGGATCTTTCAAAAGTATTCTTTTAGGTTGAAAATTTATGGTCCTCAATTTTACGCTTCGCTTTTTTCCCTTTTCTTTCCTTTCATTTTGGGTGTTCGGTCAGAAAAATCTAAATACGCTTTTACCTGCGGGGGTGAAAAGCTTTTTTTGAAATATTCGTGTAAAAAAATAATGCGATAATTGAATGTTTGGAAGGAAAAACGTTCTTGAGGTGGAGAGGGGGTGGAAGGAAGCGTAATAGCTTTATTATTGTAATCAAGGGTCGAGTGCCATAAATAAAGGAGTGCCGGAGGGCTCGTAAATCTTCGGATCGCCCATTACCGGCGGCGACTCCGCTAAATACCAAACCCGATCCGACAGCGAAATCATATAAAATTTAAGGGGCGGACTTGGATGAGTTGAAATTAACACGAAAATGTGATATGGAGGTGGAACTCCTATAAATCGCATTTTTTCAAGCGTTAGGGGCTCTTGAGACCTCTCCACGACCAAAGATTGCTCCCTTCCTAACAGGGACCTCCTACCTCCCCCACAGGCCACATCCCGAACTCCCTCCACATCACCCACCTCCCTCTACATCCCCCACCTCCCTCTACATCCCCCACCTCCCTCTACATCTCTCACCTCCCACACCTTCCCTCCACATCCCCACACCTTAACTCCACCTTCCCCCACATCCCCTCCATCTCCCGCCATCCACATCTCCTTCAAATCCCTCATATATCCTACTTCCCTTCACATCCCGCAGCGGTTTTTCTATAAAATATTACTTGATTATTTTAAGTTTAATTTTTTGGTTTTTTTTTATTTATTGAGTTTCCATTTTTTTTATTTTTATTTACAATGAACTGTTTATTTTGTGTTCGTACTAATAGGTAACTTTTTCTATTGTTTTAGGTGAAAATTTGGTTCCAAAACCGACGGGCGAAAGCGAAGAGGTTACAGGAGGCGGAAATCGAGAAGCTGAAGATGGCGGCTGTGGCGGCGGCTCGTCCTCACCATCCGCTCTACGGCCCTGCGGGCGCCCACCTTCAGTATTTCCCCTCTCATCACCATCAGCACGAGCTCCTCCAGCCGCACCATCCCCTCTCGGCGATCCTCGGCCGTCATCCCGTCCTCGTCCCCCAACAGCATTCCCCACCCCAACACTCCCCTCCCCCACCTCCTCCACCACCACCCCCTTCGCAACACCAACTCCCGCCCCCTCCATCCACTTAGTCCCTTCCCGCACTCAATTTTCATCCTCCCAAGTACCTCTTCATCCCATTTTTACCCGAACTTGTATAGACTGAACAAATTATATAAAAAAATATTTATTTCTCCTGTAAATAACTTTTTTTTTTGTGATTAGCTTGTACATATTTCAAAGTTTGTATTTAAAAGCAAACAATAGTAAAGTATTATTGTATAGTTATATGTGAAGTGTATATGTACTTATATTAAACGTTAATTCTTTATTAAAAAAATGTTTTTTGTTACTAAAAAGCTACCTAAAAAATTATTCCAATTTCTAATTTTTTCAATTTAAGTTCCTGACGTTTATTTAAAAATCAGTAGATTCTGTTGTAGGTGGTCTAAAAAAAACAAATTATTTTTTCTCGCTAAAAATAGGGTAGTATTGTATCAATATACTACAGATTGTCGTTGTTAAAAGGAAAAAAATTGTGAATAAAATTTATTGTAAAAAAAATATAAATAAAAGAAGATTTTGGATGATTTTATTCTTTTTTCATCTTTTTTTATTTTCCTTGATGTTGATGGTGAATCCAGGTCTTACAGGCCTTTAGTTGAACATCCAACATTGCATCTATACTGTGAGAACTTCCCCTGAAGTTGGGACCGGGCTTGGGAGTTTATAATTATATCACCAGGTTCAATTCTATGATCTCCTTCAATCCAGACAGTGCAGTCTACTACAATCACTGCAATAGATATTAAGCTAAACTATATAGCACTATATTGCTATTTTACACTCTACAGCTTTCAGAAAACACATCCATGTTCAGGTGACTGCTAAGTGCTGTCAAACTTAAAAGTTCAAAGACGATAGAACAGTCAGCATGCAATTGACGGTCACAATCTTAAGTCAATAACAATCATTTAAGTAGGTAATCCACTAATATTGCTGTAAGGAAAGCGGACTGCTATAAAACTGGGAGAAATGGATGATTCATCGAAGTTGAAGATGCTCATACAATGCTACTGGTTACAAATTGGGATTTGTGTTTACTGCTATTTATTCAATTAATAGTCTAAGTCCATGAGCTTCTTCAGTTTATATTCTTCACTCTACAGCTGATAATTCGTAGAGCGTACATCATGCATATTGAGCTGATGATTGCTGAAAACTTCGAAGATGACAGAGGCTAGGCCAAAATGGAGTTGGTACAATATTAAACGATGGTCACATTCTATGGGCTTCTTCAGCCTGGAGAAATACTTTCAGGAAGTTGAGCTGACTTTACCCTCACATCGTTCACGTTATCCTCTCCCTACCCACCCCACCTCCCCCATACCTCCCCTCAGTCTTAATTCGGTGCTGCTCACTGATCATTGATGATTAATAACGCAAAAATCCACGCTAAAAAAAGGTTCAGCCCACAAACATAATTAAAGCATAAAATATGTTGATGAAAATTTTGATTATGGACTATATTAACTATCCGGAGTCGAATTGGAGAGTTGACAATAGGAGGAAAATTAAGGTTGTCAAATAAACCGAGAGGTTTAAAACTGATTTAATGAGAATATGAGTCGGTGTAATAACCCCAAGAACAATGGAAGAGGAAAAAAAAATTTTTCTCTCTCTAAAAGAACGTAAGCTTCTGGGTTTTATGCCCATGTTTCATTGTTCACTTTGTTTGCGTAATTAATCGAGGGTGTTAAACTAAATGATCTTTGTTAAAACGGGGGGAAGCCGATAAACGTATTAAAAACGGAACACGTGCCTTGAATTAGGAAAACGGCCGGGACTCTTTTTGATCACGGGTAAGCCGATATAACGAGCCTTATTTAGAGGAAAGATAAGAGTCGACCCTTTTTGACTCAGGAGGGGTTTAGTCGCTCTATAGTCCATAATAGGGGAAAAAGATTGTTAGGTAAATAACGATTCTTCAAAGATTAAGCTTATAACGATACAACCTCAAAGGTAGGTTTCTCTGAATTTTGACCAGGGTCGACATTTAAAAATAATATGGACATCGATTCACATAGTAAATGATATGGAGAATCAAATGTGATGAACAGAAAATTTCTAAGGCTAATATTTTAGGAGTTATTGCCGAACAACTCTTTCAGCTACTTAGAGTGCAGGTTACGGTTATATAACCTCATAGGTAGGTTTTGTGATTTTCAATTCTTTTGTGATATTGGGAGTTTTAATTTGCTTTATACAGGATATTTCGAAAGAGCGGAAATCAGAGTCGTCCCACTTAGGCTTAATAAATTAAGCAAATCCGATTTGAGAAGGGGCCTTAGTGTACTCCGACAAATGACTTCCTAGCCGGCCTCTAAAAGGACAGGAAAGGATTTAATGAAGTGTAAGAACTAAAAGATGAGAATCTCGATGAAAGCGAACCGTAAAATCTTCTATCCGTCTCGCCAAATGATGTTTTCGTGAATGCGTACATTGTGGTTAAAGAGAAGGTGAATCAATAAGCTCAAAGCTGATTAGATGTTGAGACCGGTGAGAGGGAGAGGTATTGAGCCCGACATGCGCTCTCTCCACCCCCTCAGGCTGAACGGGCTGGATGGGGTGGGGGTAAAAATTTTCTGAAAAACATCCCTTTTATAACCAGACACTTGAATAACACTCTAGAACACTTCCCTCCCTTAACTTTACAAGACTCTTGAGATCAAACATGATAGTTCTTCAGGAAGATCAGCTCAATGGGATCATCAGGCTGCCTACCAAAGCCTCAAATGGTGGATTCTTTAATATTTAGCAAATCTGATGGATTCAATCAGACCATAAGGGGGGATCCAAGATACTATCAAACTGAATGCCTGGTGATAGGTGCAGATGGGGTAGGTTACATTAGCATCTTCATTCCTGATGGATCTTTTCCTGTCCATATAGTCCAGAAAATGAATTCTCGAAAACAGTTGAGGATAATGCTTGGCATCCAAGGTTTGACTTCTTAGATGTGCTTGGACTAGTGTGGTGGTGAACATTATCATATGTTAACCCCTACGCCTTAAGAATAAGGAGGGGAGAGGTTGAAGGTAAAATATTTCAGTTTTTCGCCGATATCTCGAAAACTATTCGTCCTAGAGAATTTACCACCTAGTTCATAATTAAAGCTGGCAAAATTTTCTACAAAATACATTAATCACTTTCACCACTTTTTTACTGGAATTTCGAAATTTGGCTAAAAGTATGAGTCCTTTGGGATTCAATTATCCTTTCAATTTCAATTTGCAGCATTCAATTCAATGCCTTTCTGTTTTTCTGTAAAATCCACGAATGTAGTAAAATGAGATGATTTTTAAAATGGGATATCTCGATAACGGAAAAAGGTATTGACAAAAGTGATTAGGGAATTTTGTAGAAAATTTTGTCAGCTTTAGTTTTTAACTAAGTAGTCATCTCGCTAGGACCAACCGTTTTCGATCTATAAGCAAAAAACTGAAGGAGGAAAAAAAACCTTTCCTTCCTCCAATTTGATCCATACCTACCATATTCCCAAAAATTTGATACCTCTTCCTTACATATCACGGGATTTCGGCAGTCTCCTATTATGTTCTATTATGGAATTTTGAACCATCTCGAACTTTCAGGTTTCGAGAAAATCACGAAATTCCTTAGCAAAGTCCCAGAATCGATTTCGAGGTTTTGAAGTCGAAAGCTTGAATTTGACATCGTTCCAGATGTTACCCTAAGGCCCAGGTTGAATGCCCAATTCGAGGCGTATATTTTGCTTAATTAAAAAGAGAACGTTTGCTTTTATTTGAATTGGATAATATCTAGGGGCTCCTTGTTTTTACCCCGGCTACGTCTGCCGATTGCTCAATTAAGGGATGGGAATCCAGCTGCCTTCCCATATCAGATTTTCGTGTCAATAATCACTAAATCGCCATCTGCCCCAGGAAACGATAGTTTTGTAATTTTAGCATGGGAGGGAGAAAATGGTTAATATCGCCCTTTTATTTAGAGAAAAGTGCGTCCTCCCCTGCTGAGAAGGCGGTGTACAACACATTCCGGCAAAGTGGTTATAATTGTTTATTGAGTATGGAATCTTTTCGGGGGTTTCTGGAATGGCCTCTCGTATAAAACACGCGGCGGGGTGTCCGAAAAATTCTTTACGATGGTGAAATTCCATTTTTCACAGTTCAAAGAATTTTACCTGTTCCTCATCTTAGTTCATTCTTTTCGTGAAAAGAAGTCGTCATCGCGTGTCTTGGGAGTCGTTGACAAGCGTGAAACTGCTTTCGGGATCTTTGTCGAGATTGTCAGACCCCGGGGTGTCCGACCATTGTCGTAAGTCAATAACGTCCCTCCACTCTATAATTCGGACAATGAACTATTTTTACCATTAATGGTTAACAACAATGAAGAAAATATTTCACATTTTCATCTTACCTTTTCAACAGAACAAAAAAATACACTCGAAATTGCTACACATTTTGACTTTTACGAGTCTCCAAGCTGATTTATAACTCGGCGCGACGGAATAATAGACTCTAGAGTCTAGTCAATGAAAAAGGTTTGAGAAATTTCTATTCATTATAAATGGCAAAAATAAATCTTAACATAAACGGGAGAGCTTTTCATATCTTCAGGTGGATCGTGGGGGTTAACCTCCAACTGCTTTATAACAGAAGCATCAAAATTCAACAGTTATTTTTCAGTTGAGAGAAGTTCATTGTGATTGAAGAATTTTAAGCCTACTGTTATAAACTTCAAGTGTGTAGCAAAATTCCTAGGATGTTGGGTAGGGGAGGTGGTGGTGGGTAGGGAGTAGGAGTGTAGGGGTGAGCAGGGGGAGCTGGGGGGATGTGGGAGAGAGTAGGGTGAGTGTAGAAAAGCAAGGTGGAGGTAGGGGAGGTGTGGGATAGGAGGGGGTGGTAGGGAAGGGGACTGTTGAGGGGGAAGGTAGGGAGATGGTAGAGATAGGTGGGGGAGAGTATGGTTAGGTGTGGTAGGAGGTCTTTTAGAGTAGGTGAGATGTGGGACTGTGGGAGAGCAATGGGATGTGGGTGATGGTAGAAAGAGGTAGGGGAAGATAGAGGGGGTGTGGGTGGGGAGATGGGAAGGGTAGAGATAGGAATGGATGGTAGAGGGAGGTTATGAGGGTCCAGGAGGATAGGGAGGAGATGAGAGGTTGGGGAAGGTTGGGGAATTTTTCAGTTGACAGAAGTTCATTGTGATTAAAGAATTTTAAGCCTACTGTTGTAAACTTCAGACTTCCAAGTGTGTAGCAAAATTCCTAGGATGTTGGGTAGGAGAGGTGGTGGAGGGTAAGGAGTTGGAGAGTATAGGGGAGATCAGGGGGAGCTGGGGGATGTGGGAGAGAGTAGGGTGAGGTTTGGGTGGGAAGGACGGTAGGGGAAGTGTAGAAAAGCAAGGTGGAGGTATGGGAGGTGTGTGATAGGAGGGGAGGTAGGGAAGGGGACTGTTGAGGGGGAAGGTAAAAGGTGGCTAGGGGGAAGGTAGGGAGATGGTAGAGTGAGGTGGAGGAAAGTAGGGTTAGGTGTGGTAGGAGGTCTTTTAGAGTAGGTACTGTGGGAGAGCAATGGGATGTGGGTGATGCTAGAAAGAGGTAGGGGAAGATAGAGGGGGTGTGGGTGGGGAGATGTGAAGGGTAGAGATAGGAATGGGAGGGTCCAGGAGGATAGGGAGGAGATGAGAGGTTGGGGAAGGTGAGTTACCAGGTAGGGGATTATTTAGTGAGAAGATTTTAGGGTTATAAAAAGATTATTTCATTATATGTCTTGGGTTGGTTAACATTTTAAATGACCCTTCAAAATTTCTGTCTTGGATATTATAAAAAATTTAAAATTAAAAAGAAATTTTTCTTTTGATGTTGAAAAATTAATTAAGGGGCGGAGTTATTATAATGGTGGGGCTGAAATTAAGCGTGAAAACTAAATTACGGAACGAGCCTCGCCGCCCAATTGCGACGCCATTGTTTCTTCAAAGAGTTCCCATAACTCATAATTTTGAGGTCGAGGAGGAAAGTGGCGAAGGTTTTCATCAAAAGTTAATAATAGGAGTGGATTAGGGCTTTTTGGCCTAGGAGCAGAGCAAAAGTGATTAATGCCACACCCCTCGAAAAACTTAAATAGCAGTCAAATTTACCTAATTTTTCAATTTTAAATTTCCCTAACCTAATATTACTTGTGGAAATTTATTATCTAGCAAGGACTAAGAGGTTTTTTTGTAAATATGAATTGTTTAATAAATAAATAAATAAAAAAATAAAAAATTTTCTTCAAAAACCTCAAAATCAACATTTGTAAAGCCTAATTTTCGTCAGAAAAACCTCAAAATCAAAGGTTTAAGAGCCAAATTTTCGTCAAAAGCCTCAAAGTCAACATTTCTAAAGCCAAATTTCCGTTAATCAACTTCAAAGAGACAATTTTTTGTCTCAGCGTTTAAAGTGCAATTTACGTGTTTTTTTACTTATTGAATAGCCCAGCTACACTCGATTTCGAAGTTTTTCGACGAAAAATTAACTCTTAAAACCTCGATTTCGAAGTTTTTCGACGAAAAACTAACTCTTAAAACCTCGATTTCGAAGTTTTTCGACGAAAAATTAACTCTTAAAACCTCGATTTCGAAGTTTTTCGACGAAAAATTAACTCTTAAATCCTCGATTTCGACGTTTTTCGACGAAAAATTAACTCTTAAAACCTCGATTTCGAAGTTTTTCGACGAAAAATTAACTCTTAAAACCTCGATTTCGAAGTTTTTCGACGAAAAATTAACTCTTAAAACCTCGATTCGAAGTTTTTCGACGAAAAATTAACTCTTAAAACCTCGATTTCGACGTTTTTCGACGAAAAATTAACTCTTAAAACCTCGATTTCGAGTTTTTCGACGAAAAATTAACTCTTAAAACCTCGATTTCGACGTTTTTCGACGAAAAATTAACTCTTAAAACCTCGATTTCGAAGTTTTTCGACGAAAAATTAACTCTTAAAACCTCGATTTCGACGTTTTTCGACGAAAAATTAACTCTTAGAACCTCGATTTCCTCTCGAATAGCCCAGGCTCGTGTGAAATGTTTCAGTACCTCGAATTTAGCGGCCCACCGATCCGCCCCTGGTGAAAAGAGAATCTTAACGATTAAAGAAAAAGTAAATAAAAAGATAAAAGTAGACCGCAGACCATCCATCTTCGTATTCCGAGGATGCCCCCCTTCTCTATTATACAATTACTTTTTGGAGGGTGCGGAAAAAGGAAGATCCTTTCAAGGAGGGCGTTCACGCTGATAATAAAATAAAAGTGGGGGATGGAGAAGATCGAAGAAAAGAGGATCCATAATGAGAAAAGCTCTGACAAGAGGTAAGGAAACGAATTTATATTCACCCTCTCCCTTTTTTCCTTTCAACCCTTAAGATTAGGACAATTTAGAAATGGCGGAAATGGAAAAACGTAATTAACTCAATTAGGAGCCTTTTTTCCACAAGATTTCGTGCGCATGCGCTTTTTTATAAAAACCGCAGGAGGCTTCTAATTGTGCAATTGTTTCTCATTTTTGCCTTATGGAGACATTTTTAGCGGATTTCCGGAGGAAAGCAGGCTATGGGGCCGGCCTCACGGAGGCTTTCGGCTTAGAGGCTTATATATTGCGTGATCAGGACGATCTCCTGATCACGAAAATATAGGTCATTCCCAACCTTGGCGATATATAATATATATATATATATATATATATTTATAACTATATTTATATATGTACCGGACGCGATAACTCGAGCTAGGATTGTTTGAATTAAAGGAGACTTGGTATTTAGAGCTTTTGTTTCACCAGGTAGAAGCCTATTGAAAATGGCTTGAATCGAGAAAGCGGTTTCTGGTACTTCGCTTAGGGCATAAAGGCCATTTTCGTGATTTTCTCGGAACCTGAAGGTTTGAGATGGTTAAAAATCGTGACGGGAAAGTCCTAGGGGACGAGGATCATAGTTAATAGCAGTTCAAATTTCAAAATCGGTTCTGGGACTTGTCTAAGGGGCCTAAATGGAATTTCGTGATTTTCTTGTAACCTTAAGGTTTGAGATGGTTGAAAATGGTGATGGGAATGTCTGATGATCCGCAGACCGTATTAAGAACGGTTCAAAACACGGAAGATGTTCTGGGACCCATGCTAAGGGGACTAAATGGAATTTCGTGATTTCTTCGATACTGGAAAGTTTGAGATGGTTGGAAATGGTGACGGAAATATATTATTGCCCGAGGACCACAGTAGAAGACAGTTGAAATCGCCTAAGCGGTTCTGGGACTCTCCTGAGGGACTTAAATGGAATTTCGTCATCTTTGAAATAAGAGCAGGAGATGGTCGAAATCGATTATAGGAGCTGCTCATAAACTGAGAATTCACATTTGACAACAGATCAAACCCGCATACGAAAAAGAAGCTACTTAGGGCATTGATGAATTAATTTTAGAATTTGAACTTTTGGCGGCGAAAATCAAGTGGTTTGAGTTGATATGTACTTGATTAAATATTCCCTAAGGTTATGAAAATCTTTAGCAGATTTCTAGAGGAATTGAAGCTTGTGGTCAGTGCGATGGAGGCTCCGGGCTCGGAGGCCCATTTTATTTTACTGAGGCGGAGATAATGAGGACATCAAAAATAGGCTTAGGTGGAGCCTTCGGTAGGAAATCCGCTGCTTCTGCGAGGCTGCCTCCGAGGCTTTGTTTTAATTAGCTTAATTAATTTTTTTTATGAAACCTTGTATTTGAATCAATTAAAAACTATTGAGAAAAAAAAAAAGGTTTTAATTTTTGTAAAATTGTTAAAAGATAAAAAAGTCAGACCCTGCCAATTAACCTCCTGGAAAGTTACCTTCCACCACGCTAAATAACTTGGTAATTAAAAAGTATAAAGGTCCCGGGGGTAATGAGGTAATTATGTCGGCCATTGTTATTCTCAACTGTGGGGGGAAGGGTGGGGGGAGGGTTGGTGTGAGGGAAAGATAACCGGCCAACCCCTACCTTCGCCACTTTATTTCCAGACGGAAACCGAGTTTAATAATATCGCCCCTGCCTCTATAATAACATAATTCGCTTGTTTTTAACACTTTTTTTAAAGATACAAAAAGTTTAAACAATTTTTTGTGTGAAGTTAATGCAATAGATAAGGGGCGAGATGGATCAGTGGGATTGTGGAGATTTTGAGATACAGTAAAACTTCGTTATAACTTATAACGCTCTTCTGGGGACCGAGTAAAAGGAGCGCTATAACCGGGAAAGCGCTATAAGCGGGAAGACATAAAAATCCTTAAAAATAACTTAAAAATTTATTTTTAAATTGATAAATGTACATGATCTTTGGAATGAATACGGAAAAAATTTTTTTTAAGTTTTTAGGGGGCGAAACGAAAAGAAAAACAAAAACAAATAGGAAGCACTGAGGACTCACTTTTTGATATTTCGGCTTTCTGGGCCTTTGTCAGAAAGTGTCGGATTCCTAAAGTAACGCTATTTTTTCTTTAATCGAGAATGATCTCCCAGAAATTTTAATTAAGTAATGTTCACTCACTGTCAGTAAAAGACTGACGGAAAAAAAATTAAAATTCGAAGCTAACGACTTCTGAATTCGTGGAAACATATTGTATAGGTTTGTTTACATAAAGTCATTTAATCTGCACTTTCTCAGAATCCATCATGAGAAAGCATCCTTTTTTAAGGATATAAAACGTCTTTATCTTAATTGGTTTTGAAAAAATTGCACTCGACAAACACTTTTTTGGTCAAATCCTATACGAAGAAATGACAAAATCCAAGAGAGAATTTTTTTCTTCCATGGAACGCTTAGAAACGGGAAATTGGAGCGTAAAACGAAAAAAATTCCGTTTAAAATACATAGTCCGTCAAACTAAGCCTGGGGGTGGAAAAAATAAGTATTCTGTTTCTTACGAAAATGTGTGGGGGTGGTCCCCTGATTAACCACAAAAAGTCCAGTAACTGAAACCCTTGTAGCGCTTTGGAAGCTAGAGCGTTGTTTTAATGCGATTTTTTTTCGGTCCTAATATCTCTCGAAACCGTAGGTCGCAGGCGAAAATATTTTTAGTACAAAATTAAAGATAATTAAATTTCCTATAATTTTGAGCTGACACGATTTTTTGTAGGACCAAACGTATCGGAGCTACGAGGTTGCAAAAAAACCATGGCTTTCTATTTTGACCGGAACCAGGGAAAAAGAGCGTTACAACCGGGAAATCGTTATAAAGCGTTATAACGAAGTTTTACTCTATTTATGTTACAGAATATATTTAATTTTATATGGAGCTCTTCATTCAAATAACATAAAAAATTAAAATATAATTCATATGTACTTCGTAAATTCATTGTAAAAATTAAAATAAACCATTTTGCTTCCTTCTACATGAGAAACCCAATTTTTATAAACCAAGAAAACCATTTTTTAAAAGAAAACCACAATAAACAAATTTAAATATGAAACATAAGCCACTTTTTTCCCCTTCTTCATGACCATAAGAAACCCAGTTTTCATAAACCAAGTTAACCATTTTATCCAGTAAACCATGTACATAAACACAGGGGCGGACTGGCCCCGGAGGGGGGGGGACATTTAAAAAACCTATTTTTGGTCAAAAAGCCTCGAAATCAACATTTTTAAAGCCAAATCGTCTAACTACCGTCGTTCTACCAGATGATATAGGCACTCCTTCACAGCCCCTAGATAGCGATATTATCTCAAAATCGACGAAAAAGAGACTTTCATCTTTTTTCCCCCTGGCCCTTTATTCCTTAAATTTCTCCATCATATCGAACGTTTGCAGATTTCGACCCCTTCCATCGAATACACAAGGGATTTAGGAGGAAACGAAGCCTCCGCACGCGATAAAACTCAGTGTGTAAGCAATAAAGCCCCCCCTCCGTTCGTGTATTGATAGGCGGTTGACAATGCAGGGCCGCAACCGCAATATTTCGCCCGCTCGAAATCTCCCCCGCCCCCGCCTTTCCCGCCCCTCCGTCAACGCCTCCAGCATAAATATTTATAACGCCGCCTTGACGGTGCTTTATTGGACAATGAAAGGTTATTTATACCCACAATTACGCTCCCGTGACAAAACTCCCCCTCCCCCAACCTTTTTCCATCAACCACCGAATTAAGCTAATATCAACCCTTTTATTAATTTTGTTCCTTCAAAGAGCTGATATCCTAAGCTCCCCTAAATTGGATTATGCAAATTATAATTATGAAAATTTTCATCATTGATTTTTTTATGCATATTCAGCAATTTTTCTCGAATCTCATGATTCCACGTTATAAATTTTAAACCCTCTTAACTTCCACATTTTTTGACCGATTCAGTTGATAGCTATACCGTTCTGGATAACATCATTTTGACAACTCCTAGCTCACAAAATTGACTTAAACTAGTAAAGAAGCAGAGGGGCCCAATATTTCAACCCTGATTTGAGGTGGCTTGGTATCAACAAATTATTCATTTTCAAAAAAATGATGGTAAAAAAATTATTAAGGAAAGGAGAAAGAAAATTAAGTTATCAAAACGGGTGGAAATTGAGCTGTCGACATAATAGGAACTCAAAACCCCTCTTTTGGTCCGGGACAAATTCAAGTTTATCACCTCTTCCCCCCCCCCGACCAATATGGCCGCCGCCCGTTTCGTAATGGGCCCCACTTTGCCGCCCCCCTCTTTCCACCCCCTCAACATTTCAACCTCTCGCCTCCTTTGTAAACCCCTTTCGGTTATCTCTCGGAAAACTTTCCTTCCCCAACTTTCCCCATCACCAATTAAGCCATTCTGAGCCCCCCTTTATATTGTTTTTTTTATATTGAATATTTTAAGGTAAATTTTGAAATTAGTGTTAATTGTAACAATTTCCCTAAAGGGCACAATGGGGTTTAATCCCGGTTTTATTGTTACGAAGAGAGAAAAGTACAATAACTAAAATGCTCCGAGGGCTTTTAATAAACAAAGAAGTGAATGGGTGACGTTAATTCCAGAAATTAATAACTCCCGAGCGGTGGACGATAGCCCTCTTTTCATTTAAATTAATTGAAAATGACCTCGGGGCCCAGTGAATTGTCCCCTCTTATCGCCACTTGGGCGCTTTCCACAACTTTTAGGAGTTGGAAGCTTGACAGTGTTGCCTTCCGATAGCGGGTGGAAGATCATTGAAAACAAGCGAGCCATTAAATGAAAACACGGAGGGGCCGACCGCTGGATAAAAACCCGACGGGGCCACCCCCCTACATCCAATTAATTTTTTCGAATCTTCTGCTCCCGGGAGATTTCTCTATTGCGGCCGCACGGGACCTAATTGTGGTTTGATTTTTAATTTCACACTACGCTTACCACGGATCGATAAAATTGCGACAGACAAAAAGTCAATAAAAGTCTGCAACTTTCGCGGATGGAATTGCCTAATCTCACCCTAAAACCCAGAATTACTGCCAAAGATTCCTCCAAATCCCTTGGAAACCCACATAACTCCTTCATATTCGAAAACCCCGAAAATTCACAGAAACCCAAAACCCCTCAGAATCCCCCGAACTATCAATCAAAATCCCAAAAACATCATCTAATTGGTCCTATTGGTCTATTTTGACCATCAATTGGCTTTTGCAATTTTGATAAGGTTTCAGGCACTTCAGATTCCTAATCAGCGACCCAAAAAACATAAAATAAGATGGAGATTACAAAAATCTCCGGAACCCCGCAGCATCTAAGCCTTAAAATTCTCGTACCGATGAATCTATCCACCCGATCATCTTAATATTAGCATATTTGGAATCAGCTCGTCAAAACCTACAAGATGATTACCTGTTTTTTCAAAAATAAAGTTTTGGTGGAAATTTGCATTTTCTATTTTTCCGAGGAAAACTTTTTCAGAAAAACTCCTCTCTAAACAGCACGTAGTTTTCCGAAAGAATGAGAACGCGTTTTTCAAAAAAAATTTCCGACCATTTTTAGTGCCCGAAAAGAGGAAACTAATTTTGGGGTTGATAGTGCTTCGATCTCTTGAATGAGAAACAAACGATTTTGATGGGAGAATCCCCCTTAAACCCCCAAAAACATCATCTAATCTTAAAACCCCAAAATTTATCACATATTCCCTCCCAAAACCTTTAGAAATCTTCAATTTCCAACGAAACTCCCAAAGCTCCCCTATATCCAAAACCTCAAAATCCAAATTCCCACTCAGAAATTTCCTAACTCCCCTAAAAACCCTAAGAAATCGTTCAATCCAACCAAAAGTAATTTTTGTGATGATAAGATTTTTATCAAAATATTTGACAGAATTTATTTTAAAAACCATAAGGACGATCCCCCTTCTATATTTTTTTTTCTTCTAAAGCGTTTGACACGTGACAAGTTGTATTTAATAGGTTTATCTTGGGCGTCACATGAGACCACATGGGGTGAGAACGACTTTGACACCCGAAGTGTTTAAGAGAGGGGAAAAAAGAGGGAGTTGCTGTTACATTGGGGTAACTTATGTTTGACTCAATAAACGGTCCACGGTATATCATTGAAACCAACGCCCCTACGATTCTCCCCCTAGTCGACGTTCAATAAAGGGTTGCGCTTTTTTAGAAACATTTTGACTTTGAGGGTTTCAAAACACCACACAAAACTAACTATGCCAAGTAGTTCTCTTCTCCCAAAAACGCAAAACGCTCCCCCCAAACCTCCCGAATTACCCCCAGAAATCGCAAAAATTCTCTACAAGATTACTATCGGAACTATTATTATGAGATTATTGTATATTTGGGTGAATGTTGGGATAAATGGGGTGGGGGGTTGGGCGGAGTAATTTAGGGGTAAGAAAGGGGGGGAACTTTTGAGGATGATTGGGGGAGATTCAAAAGAACCTAAAAGCGCCAAACAGTTGAGAAAACGAAAGCTGTCGATTGTCTTCCCGAAATGTTGTCCATTATCAGTTATCGGTGGTGTAATGGATAGCACGTTGGGGTACCAATTCGAAGGCGCGGGTTCGATTCCCGTCCGCGAGGCAATTTTTGAATCTCATTTAACTTTGCCTGATTTATTTTCCCAATTCATTACGATTGTAATCCTGAGGTGCGGTCACTTCGATAACGAATAATTAGATTACATATATTTGATTGGGGGAATTTTCAGGAGAGTATGGTGGGGCGGGGGGCCTATAGGTTGGGATAAATGGGGGGCTATTGAGGAAGTAATTGGGGGATGGGGGATACTTCGGAGGATGATGGGGGATAAATGTGGAAATTATTATGAGTGGGGGGAGATGGATATTCCTCAAAATTTTCCCCATCCATCTCCCTAAGATTTCCCTCCACATCATGATCTTCCTTTCCAAAAACTCGATATTAAGGGGGATCCGACATCAATATTCTACCAAGTGAGAGAGAGGGAAGATGCCCAAAAGTAGTTTCCTCGTTTTGGGCACTAAAAATGGTCGGAAAATTGTTTTAAAAAGCGCCTTCTCATTCTTTTGGAAAACTACGTATTGTTTAGGGAGCAGTTTTTCCGGAAAAATTTTCCTCGGGAAAATAAAAAATGCAATTTTCCACCAAAACTGAAATTTTGAAAAAAACATGTAGTCATCTTGTAGATTTTGACGAGCTGATTTCAAATATGCTAATATTAAGAAGATCGGATGAATAGATTCGTCGGACCACGAGGAAACTAATTTTGGGGGTGATAGTGCTGCGATCTCTTGAATGAGAAACAAACAATTCTGATGGGAGAATCCCCCTTAATGCAACATCTCTTTTTAAGGAAGCAAAAAAAATTTTTTTAAATTAGCTTAAAAAGCGGCCTTTTATTATAGAGGAGTAAAAACAATATAAGAGAAGGAGAAAAAACCATTTAAAAACATTCTCATAGTTAAACGATCTCGAAGAGATTTTCTGAGAGGTCCAGGTAGCGGGGAGAACTGTTTGCACTGAAGATGAAAGAGCCGCTGTTTGCCATCAGCTGCCGACCGCCCTTAATTAGTAAAGGACGCCGAGTAAATCCAAGAGCTTTTAAGTCTCCAAAGAAACATCCTGTGGAAGTGTGGACTTCAAGGTAATCGGAGAGCGAAAGAGGAAAAAAATCGGATGTTTATTTTCGGATCGAAAAAAGATCACAGACATTTTCGATAAGGGAATTAAAATGCGTTCAACAGTATCTCGGATATTTAAATTTTTTTTAAAGTTTCTTCCGCCTTGAGAGGCGAATAAGCGGAAATGAGGTTGAGAATTGAAACAGAGTCGTCAAAGAGAGGGGGTATAAACACTTCCGTGGAGCGGTGAAAATAGGAGAAAAAAGGTTTTCAAATAACAATGTAAAGCTAAGGGAGGAAAATAAAAAAAAAGGCGGCGAGGACGGGAAAAGAAGGGGAGGGTCGGCCATTTCGACGGAGGCGTGATAAGGGGGCGGCCGGGCGTCGGGTTCCCCCGTGGAGGCGGCGCCGTTAAACGGAGAGCATAAACCCGGAGAGCAATATCAACACTTTATTTAAATGTAATGAAACCCCTCCAAGAGTGGAGTCGTAAAAATATAGAATGGGGAGAGAAGTGCTATCCCCCTCAAAAAAACGAAGAAGAAGAAAAAGAGGGGATTACGCCCTTCTCAAACTCTCCCACAATTTACTGCCCTTAATCAAAGCTCCCAACTTCGGGAAAAACAAATTTATTTTTCCTTCATCTATAACCTTCCACGCTCTAATAACTTTCTCGTTTTTTTGACGTGGCGAACCTTTTCCAAGAGTAAAAAAACACGAAATCAAAATGTGTGAAGCCTAATTTTCGTCAAAAAAAAACCTCAAAATCAACATTGAAAAGCCAAATTTTCGTCAAAAATCTCAAAATCAACATCTGTAAAGCCTAATTTTCGTCCAAAAACCTCAAAATCAACATTTGAAAAGCCAAATTTTCGTCAAAAACCTCGAAGTTATCATTCAAAACTTTAGGGGGGGAGGGGGGCAAAGGTTTTAATTTGTTTAAAAGGGGGGCGCACTGTGAAACAGTTTGGGAACCTCTGTTTTTGCTGAATATATTTTTCTAAGAGCCAATTTTCTGTCAAAATTTTCTGCCCCCCCCCCTTAACTGAAAACCCACCCACACCCTAAGGTCCCAGTCCGCCCCTGAAAAGGCCTAAAATAACGAATTTGACTAACTAAGCCATCATCTCGTATAAATAGACCTAAAATGACGCCCAAATGCTAATATTTCATAGAAAAGCCTAAAAATTGACCTGAATATGCCATTATTTTGCTAGAAATGAGGTTAAAGTGTTTTTTTTTTCGTAATCTTGTATCCCCTAAATGTGCCCTAAGAAAAGCCTAAAACTGAGCTTAAAATTCTACTATCTCGTAGAGAAAAAAGGCCTTTCTCATTTTCACCCTGTTGGTAGACCTAATTTCTCGCTATAAATAAACGAGGAAATGTTGAAGAGTAAAATATGGTGCGCAAAAGCGAAATAACGCCCTGAGAGGAAGAGGGAGGTTTTAATTTTGAAATCCCATTAAAAACACAAAAGTCCTCACCGTAAAACGCTTTACGACCCCCCCGCCCGACCAGCATGTCATAAAATTATTGTTTAATATCGTAACGGAATTAAAGAAGTTTTCTCAAGCGACTTTGTATTGAAATGAATTTGAGGGCTTTTCCAGTGAGGGAAAACGACTTGATTAAGTCTTCTACTTTAGGACGCAATAAAAATATCGCGGGCTCGTTTTTACATTCCGCCATTATTTTTCTCCGGTGACGTTTAATTTCTGGGGGTTTTAGAATTTGAAGTGGGTAAGAAAAAAATGCGATTGGGGCGTTGAAGGGAACAATAAATCCGAACCTGATTTCCCTCACAATGGCCCCGGCTACAGGATCCAATTTCAGACAGTGTTTCCAAAACTCACTTCCTTATGCATGGGCCTTTAACAGTCTTCGAGTATTGCCTTCTTTTATCCGCGACCCCTCAGGCTGCCACTTCTGATCCATTGACTCTTTAACAGCTCGAAGAGAAAATGGCTTTTTTAGATGTTCAAGAGGGTTAAGGGTGGAGGGGCGGAATCGACATGGTTTAGTCAACATTCCGATTTCCTTTTTCTGACTATGTAAAAAGTCTTTTATCCCGTGAGTGGCTATTAAATTCGACCGTCTTGTCTCCCATTTTCCGATTCCACTTCTCCCCCCTTGAATTTCCCCTACGCCAATTCAGTACTTCCACCGCTATCTGATCCTTAACGTCATCGAGAGTGATAAAAAAGATTTTCTATGCATAAATGACTTTCGCTTGAAATGGGCATTTTAATTCGATTTGGAGCCTTTATCAACTATCGAAAATCTGGGGGTATCACATGCACTCAAGAGAAGCGATCCAGGCACTGATTGTTATTTGATTTATGGGTAACAGTCAAAGAGAGAAAGAAAAAGAGATCACGCTGTGTCACATGTGACACTAAGAGAGGCTGATAAATCTGTCGAATCTTGGGATTTCCATGTAAAACTGAAGAAAAGCGGTGAGGAGCTCGATTTATGTTCTGAATATGCGATGTCACTTGTAGCACTGGCAAAGGAGAGAGAAGTGAAGGATTGCGGTGTCACGTCATGTAGCAGGACCTATATATTCTTAGAAACTTGGGATGTACAATGTGAAACAGCTAACATGATCGATACCTATAAAAAGGACCAAATTACTTATATTATGTACCTTGCAGTGTTACATGTGACACTGACAAAGGAGAGGGAACTAAAGGGCATAATGCCGTATCAAATGTGACACTCACAAAAGAATAGAATTTGAAAGATATCATGCGGTGTCACATGTGACACTAATAAAACACAACATCCGGTGTCACATATGACGCTGTTAAAGCTCAACGTACGGTGTCACGTGTGACGCTATCGATCAATATTATGCGGTGTCACATGTGACTTAAGTAAATCACACCCTGCGGTGTCACATGTGACGCTATAGACCAATATTGTGCGGTGTCACATGTGACTTAAGTAAAGCACACCGTGCGGAGTAACATGTGACGCTATAGCCCAATATTGTGCGGTGTCACATATGACGCTGTTAAAGCTCAACGTACGGTGTCACGTGTGACGCTATCGATCAATATTATGCGGTGTCACATGTGACTTAAGTAAAGCATACCGTGCGGTGTCACATGTGACGTTATCTAAACAATATTATGCGGTGTCACATGTGACTTAAGTAAAGCACACCGTGCGGAGTCACATGTGACGCTATAGCCCAATATTATGCGGTGTCACATGTGACTTAAGTAAATCACACCCTACGGTGTCACATATGACGCTATAGACCAATATTGTGCGGTGTCACATGTGACGCTATCGGCCAATATTATGCGGTGTCACATGTGACTTAAGTAAACCACACCTGCGGTGTCACATGTGACGCTATAGACCAATATTGTGCGGTGTCACATGTGACTTAAGTAAAGCATACCGTGCGGTGTCACATGTGACGTTATCGAACAATATTATGCGGTGTCACATGTGACTTAAGTAAAGCACACCGTGCGGAGTCACATGTGACGCTATAGCCCAATATTATGCGGTGTCACATGCGACTTAAGTAAATCACACCCTACGGTGTCACATGCGACTTAAGTAAATCACACCCTACGGTGTCACATATGACGCTATAGACCAATATTGTGCGGTGTCACATGTGACTTAAGTAAAGCATACCGTGCGGTGTCACATGTGACGGTATAGACCAATATTATGCGGTGTCACATGTGACTTAAGTAAATCACACCGTGCGGAGTCACATGTGACGCTATAGCCCAATATTATGCTTTGTCACATGTGACTTAAGTAAATCACACCCTACGGTGTCACATATGACGCTATAGACCAATATTGTGCGGTGTCACATGTGACGCTATCGGCCCATATTATGCGGTGTCACATGTGACTTAAGTAAATCACACCTGCGGTGTCACATGTGACGCTATAGACCAATATTGTGCGGTGTCACATGTGACTTAAGTAAAGCATACCGTGCGGTGTCACATGTGACGTTATCGAACAATATTATGCGGTGTCACATGTGACTTAAGTAAAGCACACCGTGCGGAGTCACATGTGACGCTATAGCCCAATATTATGCGGTGTCACATGCGACTTAAGTAAATCACACCCTACGGTGTCACATGCGACTTAAGTAAATCACACCCTACGGTGTCACATATGACGCTATAGACCAATATTGTGCGGTGTCACATGTGACTTAAGTAAAGCATACCGTGCGGTGTCACATGTGACGGTATAGACCAATATTATGCGGTGTCACATGTGACTTAAGTAAATCACACCGTGCGGAGTCACATGTGACGCTATAGCCCAATATTATGCGGTGTCACATGTGACTTAAGTAAATCACACCCTACGGTGTCACATATGACGCTATAGACCAATATTGTGCGGTGTCACATGTGACGCTATCGGCCAATATTATGCGGTGTCACATGTGACTTAAGTAAATCACACCCTGCGGTGTCACATGTGACGCTATAGACCAATATTGTGCGGTGTCACATGTGACTTAAGTAAAGCATACCGTGCGGTGTCACATGTGACGTTATCGAACAATATTATGCGGTGTCACATGTGACTTAAGTAAAGCACACCGTGCGGAGTCACATGTGACGCTATAGCCCAATATTATGTGGTGTCACATGCGACTTAAGTAAATCACACCCTACGGTGTCACATATGACGCTATAGACCAATATTGTGCGGTGTCACATGTGACTTAAGTAAAGCATACCGTGCGGTGTCACATGTGACGGTATAGACCAATATTATGCGGTGTCACATGTGACTTAAGTAAAGCACACCGTGCGGAGTCACATGTGACGCTATAGCCCAATATTATGCGGTGTCACATGTGACTTAAGTAAATCACACCCTACGGTGTCACATATGACGCTATAGACCAATATTGTGCGGTTTCACATGTGACGCTATCGGCCAATATTATGCGGTGTCACATTTGACACCGACAAAGGAGGGGTAGGTACTAAAGGACATCATGCGAAGGGGCCGTGAAAACAGTTTTTCAATTATAGCTCATAGAAAAATGATCCGATCTGGACCGGAATTTTTTTAAAATGAAGCTTATTCATTTATCTGCGCCTTGAACTAAACTTATTGTAATATTATTCAATCGTTTTATTTAAAAAAAATTGTGTAAACTTTTTTTTAACTTTTTTAGTTTAAGGCGCTCCACATACTGAAAAAGATAGGTGTGCAAATTTTGAATTAGTTCGGCTGATTCAATCTTTAGCAATCATTGAAATACATTTTCAATAACTTTAGAATCACGCGGGTTTTTAAACGAATCAGAGACCAGTTGAATGAGAAGGGATGGGCGCGAGGGAGGGAGGAGATCGTGTTATGCGAGTTTCCACGCCCTCGCTGAGATAGAGAGACAGGCGCTACACGGCCCCTTAATGTGGTGTCTGAAAACAAGTTTAGTCGATTCCCAACTTTTGAATCCGTATTCCGTAGTTGGGGGAACTTGTTGAGAGAACACGGCTGGGGGGGACTCAATGAAAAGGAATATGGGTGGGTAGATAGTGGTTTTGGATGTGGTAAAATTTGGCTCTGGTGTCATGTGTGTAACCCTGGAATGACTTTTTTTCTTTATCTTTATCTTGACAATTTTAATGGTACAATATTAAAGTAAAGTGGTTAAAATAAAATAAAAAATTGTACCTACTTAATTAGTTGCTACCACATTCCAACATATAGTTTGCCAATTAGGAGTAGGTTGTTAAAAACAAACACTCATCCTGACCAATTACAGGATAATCCCGTTTCGAGTAACATAGAATAAAAGACGTAATAAAATGACGAAATGGTTTCGCGCTCGAAGATTTTTCTCTTTTTTCTTTTCCAAGCTGAGGTCAAAGATTCTTCGGAGGAACCGATGGCTCTTCCTGATAAAAACAAAACGTCTCGGATTAAGTCACAAATCAGAAGTTCCTCTCGGCGGGTTCTGAATGATCCAGGACCGGTTCCAAGTTACGTACCCATGCCCTTATTTATTTCACCATTACAACGTAGGATGTGACCAGATCCTTATCGTGCCTCCCGATGTATTTTCCCCCTCCGCCATTTCCTAAGGGGGAGTCTCGATCTTAAAATAACGAAAAACGTTTTTTCCTTCACAAAAACCAGAAGGATCTTTTTGAAATGTCCGATCAAGCCCTTTTGTCCAGATGTTAGAGACGTGTCCGGCAAACAGGATACTCGAAATAAGCAGTCGCTTCCTCAGGAAGAGTATAAATCCACCGCGGATTTACTAATTATAGGAAAGACTTGTTTAAGAAACACATAAACAATCCTTCCTGTAATCAAACGAGGACAAAACAAGTCTTTCCTCTTTTCAACATTACCTACCAAAAATCGTAAATTAACAAATTGGAAAAAAGTGAAGTGGAGAAAGAGAAAAAAACGTGAGAAACGTTTTCGAGAAGTAGTCACACTCGAGTCTTCCACCTTAGGCAATAACAGAGGCAGGTATTCAAGAGCTCCGAGGGGCTAACAAGATTAAGGAACAGGAAAGACGTGCGGCTTCTGTTATATCTGTAGAAAAGTAGACAGGACATTATCGCCGGCCTCTTAACTACACTGTCAAATAATACCTGTATTCTTTTTTCCCACTCATCGTTTGGGTCAATAGCGCCCGGTGTCCTTTTTTAAAAGGGGACCCCTCCAAACAGTTTACACACCTTTTTTTTGTTTCAACTCCCTGATTCTTTTTCCCCTCTTATCCCGTTCCTTGTTTTCCCTTTCATTTGGACCAGCTCGCTAATTAATTTTTTTTTGGTAATTTTTTTTTTTCTAGTGAAGAACGTTTTTAAATTGAACCTTTCAAGTCATGACTTCACAATTACGAGAAATCGACTTAAGTGCCAAACCTATGTTTACAACACCCGAATTAAATTATTACTTCACTTTGACATCTGGCTGTAGAACAAGCTAAAACGATTACTTTGACCAGATTGCCTATACATTGTGCGAAAATTCCCAAAATCATCATTAAG